>PVHY01004923.1:6320-57537 GCA_004024945.1 Uropsilus gracilis
ACCACAGACTCAAGCAATCCCCAACCCCAGCTTCCCAGGTAGCCGGGATGACAGGCACGCGCCACCACGCCCAGCTATTTTTTTTTGGAACTAGGTCTCGCTACGGGCCCCAGGTGGGACTCAAACCGTGATCCCTAGCCCCGGACGCTTCATAGGCTGAAGCTTACAGGCATAAGCCAGCATGCCCGGCTGAATTGATATTCTTATCAGTTCTTGTTCACTCTGACGGTGGTGGTGTAGGTGGCCTACAGAAGTCAGAGTTGTTTTGTTTTTGTTTTTTTAATTAATTAATTAGCTTTTTTGGATGTTCCTCCCTCCCCTTCCCCTTGTCCCCTCTCTGGCCACTCCATCTCTCTTCATTCATTGCCAGTTATTGGCCAATTTTTCGTTCATTGGATACTTCCTCTTCTTTCCTGGAGCAGTGTTCTTTTGCCAGGTGCAGACGTATTTTCCTGGGACACAGCGGCCTGTGCTTAGTTTCCAGGTGTATCTTTGTTGCAGGTAGCCATTTCATGTATGTTTGTACCCTTTCAGTGCCTCCTCCTTCTTATTGGTCGTCCGCTCTGAGATATTCTACTAATTCTTTGCTTTGTAGTTCTGGTCACTGGCGCTGGGAGCGTTCCTCCCAGCTGATATTCATGTGAAAAGTTTCTTGACAGGGATAGGCACTGTTGGTTCGGTTTGTCAGAGTCAGAAGTCAGAGTTTTTTTCCTGGAGTTAAACATCCATACCTGGCTCAAGAGTCAAAGATGCTTAGGGAGGATCTTAGGAAAGAAAAAGTCATTTCAACAGTGGCTGCTGCCTCAAAACCCCTGAGGAGAATCGATAGAGAAGTAATAGTGCGGTTCACTTACAAAGTGGCTCTTGCTTCACTTCTGCCTTCTACATTTCTCATAAGAATCTTTACAGACAACTTTTTCCCCCTTTTGTATCAGTGTTCTACTGCTGCTGTAGCAATTGCAAGTTTAATGACTTAAAGTAACACAAACTCATCATGCCAGTTCTAGAGTTCAGAAATATGAACTGGGCCATGGTAACCTAAAATTGGGGTAGTAGCAGGACTGTTACCTCTAAGGAAGACTGTGTTTCTTTACCTTTTCCAGTTTCAGAAGATGGTCCACACTTGTGCATGCATTGTTTCCTTCCATCTTCAGAGTCAGCAATGGCTGATCAAATGTTCCATGCTGCCTAACTCTGACACTGATTGTTCCACATTCCATGAACCTTGTGATAACATTTGAATCTCCTTATTCTACAATCTTATTTTCCCTTGTATAAGCTAACACAGTCACAGATTCTGTGTATTAGGTCATGGACATGGGTGGGGGGGCGGGGTGAAAGGACACTGTTCTATCACACCTTTCCATTGCTTAGGCTATTTGTAAGCTACAAGCTGGGAATAGTATTTCAAACCCTTTGCTTGTCAACTTCCTGCAATCCTTACAGTGAAGCATTAAGTATAAACTATTTAATGCGAAAACACAAAGTGATGATGATAACAAAAAAAGATATCAATTACTATTCAGAATATTTTCCTTTGATCAAACAATATTCTGTGTTTATGAGGCCCTTCTGTATGGGCATTCTTATGTCCCTTCAAAACCTTTTTTGGGCAATAGTTCTGGTTCCCACAGTCTAATGGAATGACTAGGATTCCAGTTGACCAACTGGTAAGCTTCCTTATTGCTGCCAAGTATATTTTGCTAGGCACTTGCTTTTCTACCCATGATAAAATTGCAGTAATCATAGGTGTGTGTGTGTGTGTGTGTGTGTGTGTGTGTGTGAGAGAGAGAGAGAGAGAGAGAGAGAGAGTGAGAGAAAGATTCACAATTCAAGTTTCTTCCTTCTCATTGCTTTCATCTAATATTCAGCTGTCTTCCCATACCACTGAAGGCTATAGTATCTCCATTTGACTTTCAACCACAATTCTGGCAATCATCAAGGATGATATCCCACAATCACTGTACTTTAAATAATATCCTCCTTCATGTATCTCAGCAGTAGTCAAAAGACATTTATTACTCACTGAATGTCCATCTGTTCCTTCAAATTTCCTAGTCCCATTGCAAATAGATTGAAACATATGACTATTTCCTATGGATAAGGGGTGTGAACTTAAATGATGTGTTTTGTTTCTAGACCAAAGCATTTCAGACCTGGTGGTCTTCTTGTCCCCTACTATGGAAACCTGGAAGCTGTGTCTTACCATGGTACCATTTCGTAATAAAATAGCATGGGTAATAAAGCTTTGTTTTATTTGAAATTTGAGATTAGAGTCACTCATTTAATGAAGAACTGTTTTTATTATCCTAATACAACTATCATTTCTACAATCGAACTCTGGAACTCACCACTGGAAATTGTTCTGTCTTTGAAACTATTCCTACAAACTTCACAGTCTTAGTTTATAGACTCAGATCTTTTTTGATTGCTCACTGGTTATAATACCTCTGCACCTACAATGTTCAAATCATTGACCATTCATGTTAGTCTGTTCAAGCTACTATACCAAAATACCACTGACTAAGTAGCTATAAACAATAGATACTTTCCTCATAGTTCTGAACGCTAGACATTCAAGATAAGGGTGTCAGCAGTTTTCTGTGCTGAGAATCCTCTTCCAGTTTCATAGCTGGCACCTTCTTTCTTTTCCCTTCCATGATAATAGAGGACTAAGAATATCTCTGGAACTTCTTATTTATGGTCACTAATTCCATGCATGATGATTCCACTCTTATGACTTAAGTAGCTCCCAAAACTCCTATCTTGCAATAACATCATCTTTGAGATTTAAGATTTCAACATGTGTTTTAACAGTATATAAACCTTGAAAGCCTAACAACATAATCTTTCTCTTTATTGTCTTCCTATATTAGTTTCTTCCCTCATCCAGTCAATATTCCATACTCATTCTCTTAGCCATTTTCCCATCAGTACTCTAGCTTACCTTGTGTTTTCGAAATATGTCTTTCAAAGCTGCAAATCTGACAAAGTCCACATCGGATGAATCCAGCTACCCATATTCTGTGTTTGTACCCAAACAGAAGGTCACTAGCAGAGAAAAATCATAGGAACTGAAAAATATCAGAGATGTCAACATTTCTTGGAAAGTATATTGTGTCTGTATAGTCAACTGAATGTTAAACTCTCCTTCTCAAACTTCTTTCTGTTTACCCTGTAAGATGGAGCGAATGAACTCACCTACTTTACAGAAAAATGATCAATGTCAGAGAACTACCACAAATTTTCAAAAATAACTTTACAAACCCATCTGCTTCTGTTACCAACCTCTCCTTTCCACTTGTTAAAGTCTTGCAGCCCTGTCAAAGGTCAATCTCTGTTTCTCAATTTCCTAGGCACTTGTTGTTAGCACATGCCCTTCAACTCTATAGTAACTTTAATTTTTGTCTTTCCAAACAGCCTCTCTTCTTAAGTGGGGGGAAAAATATCATCCTTCGTAAAATACTTCCTGCCAGTTCTTTTCTTGCTCATCTATACATTAAGTGACAGAATTCTTCAAAGTGGAACATAAACTTTTCTCTTTCCACTCAACCCTCTCTCTTCCAGAAATCTTAACTACACCAAAATACTCAGCTTTCTTTTTATTTCTAGCTCAGACTTGTGCTGCAAGTCCCCAACCCAAGAAACTGACTACTTGTTTGATGTCTCTAGTGGGCTGCCTGGGGCCTGAAATTCAACATACCCAAAACGGTTTGAGATACTTCCCATCAAACTTGTTATTTTCCTTTGTGCTTTCTACCTCGACTGATGTGGAGTGCTCAAGCCATGTCCTTGGGAATATTATTTGACTCATCTCAGCTCTCTCTCCACTTAAGCTCATAAACTAGCATTACTAAATTAATTGAACATCTCTTATGGCAATTCAACTATTACTTATTGTCAATATGCAGTTCATTTTCTCTTTGGGCTGCTGTACACTTGCCCCCATGGAGGCTTGATACCCTGCATTTAAACTGCAATCTTATTTTCTCTTTCAATAACTTTCCATTTACTCTGAAGAAAAATCCAGGTTCTCAACATGTTTTTGTACAATGCATGTCACTCTTCAACTCCTCTATGCCCCTCTTCTCTCATCTTCTGCCTATAATACTTAGAACATCATAGGTGCCTCATAGATTTTTCTCATGTTTACCATTTTATATTATGAACTGATACAAAGAATTCTTCACTCATATGCTCTAAATACATAATAAGATTAAATCTTTCAATAAATAAGTAACTGATCATGAAACAAAAAAGTAAAGTCCCCCAAGGACTAAAATTAATGAAGGAAATCCAAGTTGGAAAGCTAAGGAGAATATTTTTATTATTTTTTAAAATTTATATACAAATTTCACATCATTGTAATCCCAGGGATTCACCCCCCCACCCTTCCCCCCCTTTCCCTCCTGCCTGAAGTTGTGTGCTTCAGTTTGGTGCTTTGCTTGTTTTGACTTTTTAAGGAGAATATTATTTATTTATTTTTTTATTTGTCTAAATTTTTTTCTTACATCATTGTAGCCCCCTTAGTTTTCCTGCTACCAAATCTCTTGTAACCAGAATCTTATTCCCAAAAAGTTCACAGGATTGTTGCAACCAGATATAGTCCTTGAAGGGTAGAATTGGTTCTAACAACTGCCCTGGAAGAAAGTCTCCAGAACCTAGGAGGGAAGCCTGAACTGAGCTATTTATATAATTCTGGGAGTCACAAGAATTGGACTGGCTTTTAAATAAAGACAAAGGAAACTCTGCTTATCAACGAGATAAACAACAAGAGTGTTTCTCAGGTCGCAGGATCACAAATGAGAAACATCATCTGCAAGAAATCAAAACCCTGTCTATGTCATGCACAGATGGAGAATCTGAAAATACATTGCCTGTGTGGAAGAACTTGAGGCTGAGGAATCAATCTAAAAAGAAGTCCAATTCTTTTGCACAAGTTAAGCAAAAGAAAGGAGCTTTGAAAGGTACTTCCCTGCAGAGAGCTCTTATCTAATGACTTGCTCATAGTCAAATGTTATGAAAGACATCATAAACCAAACAACTATGATGAGAATCGGATGAAAGAAACAGAAACCAAAGTTTGGGAGTAGAATAAGCCAGAAAAAATGTTTGCAAAGTATGCCTCAAGGGGGTGGTTAAAGGAATATAAACCACAAAGGAAGAAAACAGGAATAAGGAAAAAGGTAAGAGTTTGGGAAACCTAGAATTTAGGTAGCAACATAATGTTTCTTTCCATCTCAAGAGCCTAGTAAATATTCTTGCCTCTGCCTGGACATTCAGACCTCGTTTTTTCACCTTCAAACTCCTACTCATCTTTTGCAGCCTCAGCGCAAATGTCATTTCCTAAGGAGGCCCTTTGCTGACCTCTGGGAGACGTTGACTTCCTCTGTAATAAACTCTCATGGCTCCCTCACTTCTCTTTTTAGCAACACTCATCGCAGTTATGATTTCTTATTCAATGTTTGTCATTCTTGTATGACTGTAAACTCCATGATGACAGGAACTATTTCTGCCTTGTTTTCTACTTTATCCCCAGTGCCTAGCACCGTGCCTAGCACCTGGATTATTGACAGGGCAACTACACATCCTAGGGTCATACCAGTTTACACCTGCTGCTTCAAGTAATTATTAGTAATGTCTTTTGCTCTCTTTCACCCAGTTTGAGTAACAAGTTATATGAATACCCTAGTTATTGACTGATTGATTTATTGAATCATCTTGCCTAATTCATTATTTCTCTCTACTTTTGCCCATAAAGTCTCTGAGAGCTCCAATTTCTTTGAGCCTTCCTCTTCTAATCCACAAACTCGTCCCAAAGCTTCTTTTAGCTTGCTTTCTTGCCTGGCTACTGTAGACTAAGCTCTTTCTTGAAAAGCACTGTAATTGTCTCAATCTCTCTTTTTTCTGCCCCCAAACCTTGTAAATCTCTAGATCTCTAGCAAATCAACTTTCTTTTCCTCTCTACCTGGACTGATGTATTTCGTGAGCTTTCTACAGCAATAGAGTAAGTTGATCCTTTTGCATATTCATTTTCCAATCTCAGCTGACTCGTCAGGGCTTCCTAGAAATGTTCCTAAACTGCTCTCAACTCCACAATACTGGCAAGGTTCAAACATGGCTCTGCACTAGCCCTGTCACTTTGTATTAGGGTTTCATATTTGTGAATATTTATCCTGATGAACAGACTTCCTTAACTGTGGGGTCTTTTTCTTATTCAAAGCTCTTCCTCTAGCATCTAACAGATTTTCTGATACAGAAATAAGTGCTTGATCAATGGGTGGTTGATTACTGAAATGAATGACAAAGAAAATATACAAGAAATGTTAAACAGCAAGCTTAATTATGATATTCATGTTTCATGACAAGATTAGTACCATTTTATGTATTTTATCTCCAAAAAGACAAGTATATATTACCTTTTTTGTTATTTGGTATTTAATATGAGGCATCATCATGGTTATAAATACACCATAATAGCATTTAATTATGTATAGTGCTTACATCTAAGAGGCTGTTTATACCTCTGTGGTATCCATTCTAAGAAGCCAAAGTGACATCGAGACCCAAAGATCTCTGAATATTTTGTCACTGCCAGTTGCCAGTTTGCGTATTCCATGTATATTTTCAACCTCATAAAATATATTTGATTTTACTGAGTTGCTATAGTTTCTACCCAAAGAAATGTTTCTACATTTCCAACAATCTGTGCCATTTTTTTTTTGCAAATATTCATCCTAATCCTCCTTGTCCCAATATCTCTTTGTCCTATCTATCTCTGCCACCATCCCTGTTCTTAACTGTAGTTTAGTTATTGAACATAGTAGTTTTAAAACTTTCTAGCCTCTCTTCTTACCACCTATTTTTCTGTACTCTAAGATCATTCTGAATTTGGAAGTCATAGATGTTTGTCTTTTGAATCCTGATTAGCTCTTGTCTAAGCAAATCCTAGTCAGAGTTCAACTGAAGTTTCTTTCAGCAATCAGCATCACCCTAAATATCCAAGAAATGCAGCCGACTCAACAATATGCTTTCAGATGATTGGATTGTTTGTTATTGTCTCAAAAAAGAAAAAAGGTAGGGGATGGATCATTAAAATGTTTCCTGTTTAGGATTTAGGATTAACAATTGTCTAGCAACTCAAGAGATATGTTTTTTGTTGTGGTAATGCTAAGTGGTGACCATCACTGAGGAACAGCTTAAATTCACCCAACTAAGGAGATTCTATTCCTAGAACCTACTATTCTGCCAGTAAGAAACATAAGCTGGAGAGGGAAGAGTTGAAATTAGAGACTGCTAAGTAATCTTTGGCAACTGTGTAGGCTACATCTAGGTGTACGGAACAGCAGGCCATATTTATATGGAATAGTCTTTCTTTTTTTCTCAAATGTCTGTCATTACACCTCTGTGTTTATTATATATTTATTATCCAGTATCTAATATATGAGCAGCAGGGTAATACTATGAAGAGCGCTCAAACTGACCTGTGTTCTAATTGATTCTATCACTTGCTAGTTGTCTGACCTTTGAGAAGTCACCCAATTACCCTGAGACCATGTCTTCATCTGTAAAATGGGAAGAATAATAGTTCAATAAGTTGAGATAACAAAAAAAAAATATTTAAACTATCAGGTAGAATATCTGGCATCAGCTAGGGGATTATTTAAATCAAGTTTTCATCAAAGTTATGGTTTTATTATTTGGTTTTTGTCTTCTTACTCATCTGCATGTACTTGGTCCTAGGACAAGTTGGAGAAGGTAATGAAATAAAATTTTATTTTAGCTTGAGAAATATGAATTGGATGGGTTTGCCAACAGAAGTAGGCTATTTAGATGAGTCTATTTGATTTCAGGATGATGTCCAGCCTCATCCTTCACCAGCCTGAGTACTGCTTGTTCCAGAAGTGTGTGCTGAAAGAGTGGAGTCACACAAAGTCAGGTGTGGTGTCTCAAGAAAGCACTGCCAGGACACAGTTTTGGAAACATGGTCTGATAGTCATCCAGTACTATTTACTAGTTTTCTGTACAAAGAAACCCCATAAGACAATGAGAGGTGATGCAAAAGAATAAAGCAAATTGATTGAAAAAACATCTGAGCTAGACTTTAAAGACTATTAAGTATTATTAAAGATCAGAGTCCAATTCCTTCATTTTATGGATGAAGAAACAAGACCTGGAGAAGTTAAGTAACTTGCCCAAGTTAACAAAGCCTTTCTTCTGATAATTCACTACAGTAATCTTCTGTTGATGCAGTTTCTACTCCATGTAGAAACTGAGAAAATTGTTTATATTGCACTTAAGGACAACTTAAAAAGCTATAGAAAGCAATGCAATCACTTCCAGTAATATATAAAGAATGTAAAAAAGTCATGATAATAAAAAACTCTTGTAAATATGTGCAGAAAGACCTCAAGCTATCTGTGATTAGACCAAGAATGATTCTCAGTTTCTCAATGGCAAGCCCTCCCCATAGATGCAACTACCCCCTGGAGGAATGCTGGAGTGATACACTGATTGGATACATGGGGATAAGTCAGGAAAGGTCTTAAATAAGATTTTCATCTTGGTATCCCATATATGAAACCCATTGGAAATGTCTAGGAGTGGTCTTATCAGAAAGGAAATGGAAGAATAGAAGGTGTGATGAAGCAGTGATACATATCCCACCTGCTGTTTCTGTTCTTCTAAACTCTAAGCATACTTAACATTTCATTAAGCTCTCATTTCAAGATAAGAGAAAATGCTTTCTTCTGAACAGGCATAAACATAAAATTCCCATATCAAAGAAGTCCATGAGGCCTAACAGTTTGACTTTGTCTCTGAACTTTTTCTTACATCATCAAATTTTAACTGGAAAGATTTGCTTTCTCTCAAAATTCTTAAGTGGAATTTCTGCTTTCTTTAATTTCCAGTTATTTCACAGATTCTGGTTTATAATGATGCAGGAAAAAAACAGAAGAAGAATTTGTATTAATAAGATGTATTTTCACATTATCCTTGATGTAACTGTAAAACTGTATTTCCAGCCTTTCAGACTTCATTGATTTGTGTACATCATAATGCCAGAGCCAAGGGAAATTTTCCATGGATTGTGAGATACAGGAAAACAAGGCAGAGTAAGAATTATTCAGTCAGCAAATTAGAGGTGAAGGTGTTTGTGTGAATGAGACAAACCAGCAGGTATGAATGTATGTCTAGATTTTACCAGCCCATGGACGTGACATTCATCTGTATCACGAAGGTTACCTGCTTTTAGCCTCTATACTGTATTCTCAGTTTTCTGACAACTTGCCAAGAGTTGCCACACAGGCTCCCCCTTCATGAGGCCTGCTGACCCCCTCTGCTGACTATGGTCTCCCAAGAGCCTTCTGCATAAGGTAAGCAATCATGTTTCCAGAACTCCAGCAGAGTCTTCCACGAGGATATTGTTCAATCACAGTCCTACTGTTGGAGAGCTGGGACTCTTCTCCATCTGCCACTCTGTGCTAAGAGGAGCAGACCTCACTCCTCAAGGTCCAGAGAGAAGAAAATAATCTCTATTCACTTGTAAGCTGAGGTGTTGTCTTAAGGCCTTATTGTTCATCCTAGGATCTACCTCTTTTAGAGCTCTTCAAATAGGACTGCCCATTTTCTTTTGGAAAAAAAGCTATAACTTCAAGGTGTGGACTTACCTCATGACCCCAGTGAGTATTTTAATAAGATGCAATGGCACTACTTCGAGAAAGACAGCTCACTTAGCCATCCACAGTGCGATCATAATGGCCACATATTTAGAGTATGAATGACCAAGGGCAGTGGTTTTCAAGCTTCAGCATGTATCAGGATCAACTGGAGTTGCTCTTAAAATAGAGATCACTAGACCCCAACGCCACAGTTTCTGATCCAGAGGAATCCTGCTCAAGGGCCTGAGAATCTTCATGTTTATCAAGTTCCATGTGATAGTGATGCTGCGGAGTCAGGAACCACATTTTGAAAAGCACTGGCTTTAGTATATGAGAGCTAAAGAAAATTGTAACAAGTAACAGTCATCCAATAACAGAATGGTGAGGTCACTCAGCCCTACATGCTGTACCCATGAATGTCACATACTGAAAGCATATTTGGCCAACAGATGTCAAATTATATTTCAGTAAAATTAAATTACCTTTATCTTGATCATTAACATTCAAATAAAATCACATTATGAAACAGCAAATCACCTAAAAAAAAAAAAAAAAAAACTGCCAAACATCCACATGGCATCGCTGTATTCAAATTTCACTAATCTAAACAGCATTGTTTTCTAGGCCTATATAAAATAGTGGTCTTTTCATCCAGTCTTTTCATCACTATTTGCCCTTGAAAGTCAGGGATTCAAATAAGTATTTTATTCCTTAGAAATAAAATCCAGATTTCTTTAAATCCGAATTTACTCCAGGTTCCAGTCAGATGTAAATTGAAATCAACTTTGATAGTAGAGCAAATCTAATGATATCCAAAAATCTGAATAAATATAGTAGTAAAAATGTAATAGAGCAAGAAAATGGCAATTGCTTTTCTTTCCATCTAGAGGTTGACTATGTGATTGACATGACATCACTACTTTATTATCATAGATTTACATCATCTCAAAAATTATCCAAATATTATAATGTGTGATATTTAGAAAGATAGATTGAGGAATGAGATGCTTTTGGCATGTCACTTACAGCCGTGAATAGTCTGCTTTCGTATTTACCGTCGCTGAGAACCATCTTTAACACCTGTTAAACACATGCATGTCTACTCAAGGAGATTAAGAATGTGGGGCACACTGATTGAGGCAGAGGACAGCCCTGTGCCCCAGGTGCTAATCCCAGAGCACTTAGCTCACACTGCAAATGCAAAACAATGTGCTTAGAATCCTTAATCCTTGTAAAGATAATTGGTCAAGTTTTGAAAAACCAGTGATTCTAATTCTGTGCTAAAAACGTGGTGTCAGTCTCTAGGAGAGTAAGGAATCCCTCAAAGCAGAAGGAAAGCCTGATCTGTATGTGAGCATAGCAACAGACTGGGAGCAGCAAAGGAGATTACGAATTAGAGAATGAATGGGAGCTGTCAGGTTACCTGGATGTCTCATCAAGATGCCTACTTTCAAAACAAAACACAACCTGAGTTGGAGCCGGTTGTTTTGCTTTCCAATCCAGAAATGAAATCAGATTCCTACTCATGGCTAAGTCCCATCACTGGTAATCGAATTACTGAGTAGTCCATCATCTCAAACTGAAGACTGAGCCTCAGAGTGCCCAGTGTCCATTAGCCATCAAGTGATATTGCACTAATAAACCCACATGGAGGTATGATATTACACTGTAAATGCATTTGGATGCATTTTTATTATCATTCTAACTTAGTGTGCCAGCATCATCTCTTTCAACCTTAGGTAAACTAAGCTAGGTATTTAAAGAGATTAAGTCTTTCAGGACTAGCTTTCATTACCATTTAAGGTTCGTATAGAGGCTATAATAAGCCTCACTGGTCTTTAATGTTTATCCTTAAAGTAGAATATACAGATGCATGTAAAAAAATCATAATCAAGAAATAGTTAATACCAAGAGTATTCACACATACACAGTGAAGTACATAGTACAGCTCTATGTTTATGAATTTTACATAGATTGTATAAATTGATTACTATTCATTTTTTTCATTCAACATGTTTTTAGAACTCATGCTTCTGTATTTAGAATCATTCATTTTCTTTCTTCTGCATGTCATCCTAATTATGAACATGGTACACCACTCATTTATTCAGGCTTTGTAACCTTTAACAGAGTTTTGTAACTTTATTTGTAACCTTTGAAAAATTTTAAAGAATGTATTTTCTCATATATTCAATATTGATTTATGTAGGGGGACTTTTTAATGTTTTCTAACTGTTACAAATGATGTCTTTTTGATAATTGTTGGAAAGAGAAACATTGTAAATTGTTGTATGTTAATATATTCTACTTTTTGTTTGTGCTTGTCTTCTAACTAGGACTTACTGTGTTCTGTGTAAATAATAATGAGAATCTTTCTCTTGTTCCTGAATATAAAAGGAATGCTTCTAACATGTTTCTGTAAATATGGTTCTTACTGTAGGATTTGGATAAGTCACTTTATTAAAGTAAGGGCTTCCCTTCTATTCCTCATTTCCCCTAGAGCTTTTTTTTTAAATCATATATAGTTGTTTTTCCACTTTTTTTAAAAGAAAATGTCAAATTCCTCTTCTACACTTACAAGTTGGTCATCTGTCTTCCATTCTTTAGATTTTATCTTCCTGGAATGAACCCTATTTGATCCTGGTGTGTTTTTGCTATTATTACTTTTGTTGTAGTTGTCGCTGTTATTTATAGTGTGCTTGGTTCAATTAGCTAATCCTTTGTTTAGTATTTTTATATCTATGCTTATGTATGAAACTTATCCATAATTTTCAATTCTTCTCTTATCCTTATCAGATTTGGTATGAAGACTCTATTAAATTGTAAAACAAAGTGAGTAGTTTTCCCAAAGTTATGGACCTATAAGCAGTTAAGAGGTCAATTTTAAAAGGTGGTGTTTGAAAAATAACTGATTAGGTTATCTGCTGGTCTAGTCAGGTTTTTAATCTTGTGAAATTTTGGAGTCTTATATTTTTCTAATACTTTTCATCACATTTTCAAATTTACTAACTTGTAGTAAAGTATGATATTATTTCATAACTTAAAAACTTAGCTATCTTCACTTTTTTTGGTCAAGCATATTGTTTATTTACATCTATATCCCTTTTTCTTTCAATCAACCTTTTCATTCAGTTCTAAATATTTTAAAATTTTCTTCAGTATGGTCCTCTAAATTTGTTTATAGTAGTTACAGAAGGAGGAAATAGAATGAGCAAGAGCTTCCCAAAGACACTCTACGTAGACATGTGTCTATATACATGTATACACAGTACACATATGTACGTGCATGTGTATACATAATATGTATAGACACACAAATATCCATTCGGAAGATACTAAGTTCTATGCAGTTGATTTTATTTATGTTATTTAATCTAAAGCTGTATACTTATTGCTTGCTCTTCATTCTCTCCTGCATCCCCAAACCACCATCTGGAATCATTTTCTTCTGCATTCAGAGTGACTAGTTCTCTGCTTTATCTGCATCCTTTATATCTTACATAGCCTTCATTTTAAGGAAAGTTTTATTAGTTATAGGTATTTTTTCTAATGCTTTAAAATTATCATTCCAAAGTCTCTTTTCACTTTTTGTCGTTGTTGAGATGACTTCTGAGAGTTGTTATTACTGTGTATGTTATAGGTTACCTGTTATTAAGATTTTTCTCTTCCTTTAAGGAAATCCAGTTATGTGTATATGTATATATGTGTGTGTATGTATGAATGACTGTTTTGCTGTAATTTCTGCTTTTTTACCTGTTTTATTCTTTCTCTAATTTGAATATTTTCTCTACTATCTGTTTTCTAGTTCATTGACTCTCCACTGAGCTATACCTAATCTGCCTCTAAACAGTCCTTTGAGTTATAAATTTCGGTTATTATATTTTTCAGTTCTGAAATTCCTGTTTATTTTCTTTTTTAAAAAAAATTTTTTTTGTAATTTTCATACATTATTGGTCGTGTTTGTTTGTTTGTATGGTTGTCGTTCCCCTTAGGTTTAGCCCTCCCTTCCATATTGCACCCCCACCCTCCACCCTACCTGCCATCCCCCTCCCCCCTTCTGGTTACTCTAGCTCCTCTCACTGCAAGTCATTGGTCCATGTTTGGCCCCCTGGTCTTTTCTTTTTCTGAGACTATTTCCTTTCTCCTGGGTGCAGACTTGCACTCCTGGACAGCAACATATGAGGCTGCTCGGATCTCCAGGAGTAGCTGAGGCACATAGTTGGACTGAGCGTGTCAGGAACTTCTTGTAGAGCAGATATGTGATGTGCTTCTCCAGGCTCCTTTCTGGTGTCTGTCACACACTGATGGTTCTGTGTCATACAGTTCTGATATTTTGGTTTGGGAATCCAACTCCCAGCTACTGGCAATGGAGGTATTCTCTGCTGGGGACAGACTGTGTGTTAGCAGTTCTACTGTGGGGCCACAGCCACATCTCTGTGGCTGTCTTCCCCCACTGATTGGTAAAGGAGGGAGCTGCTCGTATTCTTTATATGGTTTTTCATTCCCTACTAAAATTTAAAACCCTGTTTGAAGTTCCCTGAAGATATTACTGTTTTAAGTATCTATATCTGATATTGTATCACTTTAGTTTTTTCTATAGTCTATTATTTTTCTTACTACTTTCATACATTCCTAGTAGGCCTGTTGTTCTTTTCCATGTTGAGTATTGAAATTGAATATGAATAATTGTAGAACTACTCTGAGAATTGCTGTATTGTTTCTTCCTCCAGAGAGGATTAACGTTTACAGGCATGAGTGGTCCTAGGTTATTTTAGCTTAACTTAAATTTTTATTTTACTTTATTGAGATGATTTAAAGCTGGCTGTTTCTCTTTAGTTTACCCTTACTCTTAGCAGATAGCATCTGAAGCTGCAGTAGTACCATCCCCACACACGCTATCACTTAATTGGTCCTTATTTTCTCCTGCTAGCCCTCTAAGTCTGAGAAAAACTGTTTTATCTTTTAGTCTATCAGCCCATTCTTCAGGAATCAATACATATACCAAATATCAGGTTTCTAACCTGTGTTTCTTCTCCTGATCTGACCCTGTAAAATTCTTTAGTGGATCTCTTTATACTACTTTTCTAATTCTCACCAATGTACAATCAATCATGCATTTATTAAAATTACTAGGTTCACCTAGTGGAAATACAATTTTCAAGCCTTGTAAGACATTATTACGATTGTTAAGTGTTGCCTACTAGTTATTTGAATTCCTTGAATTAATAAGATATCTTCATACATTCTGTAAAATGTTCAACCATTATCTCTTAAAAATATTGATTTCCTCCTGAAATTTCAATTAGTTATGTAAGATCCATTCTATCCTTTAAACAAATTACTCTCTCTTTTATATATTCTATCTTTTTGTATCCCACTGCTACATTTTGGATATTTTCTCCTTAAAGTATACAGTTTTCCCTTCAACTATATGTAGTATTAAAGTTAGCCTACTCATCGAGTTCTGTATTTATTTTTTAAATAATTTATATATATATTTCACATCATTTCGGTCCCTGGGGGTCACCCACCACCTCCCCTCCCCGACCGCTCCAGCTGGTCCCCACTCTCCCGTTGTGTACTTATTCATTGAGTTCTTAATTGGAGACATTGCATTTTTTATTTTTAGTTCTATAGGTTTTATTTGCTTCTTTTCAAATAGGATGTAATATTTTTTGTAGATACTTATTCCATGCAGATTTTTCTCGTATAAGTTATCTATCATGTATTTTATCCTAGCAATCACATAATTTGTTTTATAGACTATGGTTGATAATTATAAAGTGAAAGTTTGCAAGTCTATTTCTTTTGTCTATTATTTTTCCAGTTGTGTTTGTAGTGTTTTTATTTCTCCACTAACTTGGTTAAACCTCTTTGGCTGCCTTGTAGCCATGGTCCTTCAAAAAGTCCAGTCCTACCTCAGCTGACTTTTCTGATCCCCTATTCCTGCCTTCCCCTATTCACTCCTCCACTCAAACTGGCCTCCTTAATGTCACCAGAATCCTCAGGTTAGGTTTGTAGTCTTATTAACATACTAGGTTTGTAGTCTTATTATCAAGATCTGTGAAACACAATTTGGGAAGCACATATTAGTGAGTAGGGTAAATATTCCTCAAATCAAATAAGATATTTTGCTAAACTGAAGAGTACGAGAACTCAGAAATGCCACACAACTGTCAGAGAAATTCAGAACAGTTAAGATCTGATTCTTAGAGTTAGGAAAAATCAGGCTTGTGTCTTAGTTTGATCCATTCCTTGCTGTGTGACAACATGGAAACTGTATGAACTCTCCGTCCTACTTATATCTAAAATGAGTACAGGCGCCATGTACATCTTGCAGTTACCATGATTTAATTAAATAAAACTGATTCCCCAACAGCACAAGCCAAATTTTAGTTACCACACATAGTAACTGTGAGTAATTGGCATTATGTAGAATTTTCCTACTTGCTCTTCATCCTCAAATCACAAAGTAAATAATGGATACTCAGCAAAAGTAGTAACATATATAGCATTAACAATCATATCACTTTCTTCATTGTATCACTGTGACAGTGACAATCGGTCACTGTCTCTTGCTTACTTCAGGAACAGAGAGAAAAGCTTATAGTTATGTTGTTTCTTTGGCTCCCAGTGATATTTTACAAAAATGGCTAACCAAAAGAAGAATTAGGCTAAAAAGAGAAAATGGAAGCAAAGAAACAAAATGTGATGATCCAAGAAACAAAATAGATGAAACATGTAGAATTGTAGAAAAAAATGTAGAAATTATGTGGGATGGTTGATGTTGCTGTTGGAGGAGACTGAAGATTTAAAACCAAAGGAACTTATAGGAGGCAGCAATCTTATTAACACAAGTGAGGTTTAGGGGTAGAGAGGACTCACCCTTTACTTGTCTGTGTTCTGAGGTTAGTCAAACAATCAAATTAACAACAGAGAGAAAAGGGAAAATTTGACTACATATGTATGCAGAATCTATGTGGGTATATATTCTAATGCCAGTGGAACAAAATAATGATATATATCCTGAGCTAAGGAGAGGACCCAGGGTTTCAAAAAGAAAGAAGACTCATGTGATGAGTAAAGGGTGACTCATGTAACAAAGACTAGCTGCTCTGTAATTAATATTTACTCTGCCAGATAGATACATTTTTCTGATAGAAAAGTTATTTCTGATCAAATTCTAATTTGAAATTATACCCTCAATTTTTATTCTTCTCTGTAGTTAAGGGAGTAGTAAATCTTTCTGGTGAGCCTGCAGGGCCTTATTTGACCTTAGCTCAAAATAATACACATGCCAGAGTGCTACATCTTAGGAGCCAGGCCTGTCTGAGCATCCTAGGGAGTCCTGTCCTTCAAAAGAAAGCAGTTGTAATGAGAGAGAGAGAGAGAGATCCCAGAGGAAGTAATGCTGGCAAAAATTTCACATTAAAGGAAGTCTCAGAAATATTTCATGACATGAAAGCACAAAGGATAAAATATAAGCTTGTCCAAACTGAAAAAGAACTATAACTACTTTCTGGTTCATAGAAAAGACACTCTGTTTTAAATTATGTAACCAGAAGAGGAAAGGTAGGATTGTTCAACTATTCTTCATAATTTTATTTTTTTTTATAAAGAAATAGGTACTTTAGTCCTATATACTTCAATATCTTAATTTACTCTTTTTGAATGGTAAAGGATATTAACAATATTTTATAAATTACCAATATGCCAGGTTATTAATATTATGAATTCATAAGCTTCCCTCTGTATTTAGAGTCAACCATAGGAGAATTTTTAAAGTTTAAGCAAAACTTTTTTGAAATCAATGAAAACTGTAATTTTTTCATTGAAGCTGAACTCTGTTCCGTTTTAGCTTATACTGTTATTTTCATGGCCCTGTATTGCCATGCAAAGGGAGTATTACCTGCTTTATAAAAGAATTTACCTTTTTTTTAAGTTCATTGGGCAGACTAGTGAAATAATGCATGTCAAATACAAGGTCTGTCATGTGTTAGTTTTAAAGGAATCTTTTATATTACTACTGCTGTTGGTTGCTTTATCTTTTAGGAATTTTGAAGAGTTACTGTGACTATATTATTTTAAAATTCTAAGTATATTTTAGCATTTTAATCTAAATTATCTAAAAAATATATTCCAAATTAATTTCCTCTATAAAAATTTGTGAAAGCTGTCTCACCCCTCCAAAATATTCACAAAATTTTATGAGTCACTCATGAAAGGAATATACTGCATTTATGAGCATTTCCACCGGAAACATAATTCAAATACATTACAAATAAAACTTTCATTTCCTAAATTTTGTCTATATGTGTTTCCCTTTAAAAATAAAATGTGCCCATCTCCTTTAAGAATATGCATTTAACGCTGCCTTTTAGGCCCAACCCTAGTCCTAGTTGGATCAGAGATTTGAAAGTCCGTGTCGTGTCCCGTCCCCCTCCCTTCCCCCCCCTTGCCCTACAGACCCTCCTTAGCCCAGGGGAGGGCCCCCAGCATACTTCTGCTGCAACCTAGGTAGTAGGGTGAGGCCTGTGCTACTGGGGTCTCAGGGTTGCAGGGTCTTGGGATCCAGGGGGTCTCAGACTGGGGAACCCAGCCTCCTCCCTTATGTAGGGGGGTTGAGAGTGGTCAGGCTCCCAAGGGTCCTGAACTGGCAGGGGATTAGTAGGCTCCACTTTCCAGGCCCAGCCCTGATCCAAACCAGGCTGGGAGTAGCAGCTGAGGTTCCTTCAAAAGCCCCCCCAGCAGGGGATAGTGTAAGCCCTGCATCACCAGGGTCTCAGGATCTCAGAATCTAGGGGTCTCAGGCCTGGAGGACCTGGACTCTACCCTTTTGGTGTCCGGCCGTGGGGGCTGGGCAGTCTCAGCCAAGGGGTCCTGAATTGGGAGAGGGGATTAGTAGGCTCCACCTTCTGGGCCTGGCCTGAGCCTAATAGGGTTGAAGGTGGGAGTTGAGGTCCTTTCAGATGACAAGGGCCTTTGGAGAGAACCTCTAGCATACCCCCACCTTGGCCTAGGCCACGGGCAGGAGTGGAGGGGTAGGGTGAGTCCTATGCACCAGGGCCACAGGGTCTCGGGGTCTTGGGTCCAGGGGTCTCAGGCTGGGGGAACCAGCCTCTGCCTCCATGTGGGTATGGGGTGAGGGCTGGACACCTCTGCTGGGGCGTGGCCTCGAGAGGGGTCCCCCCTTTGGTCTATTTCAACCTCATTCAGACCTGCATTAGGAATGAAATATCCAGTCTCTCCAGCTGAGATATAATAGAGAGAAAAGGAAATAATAACGACCCTGGATGAGTGCGTGTACCACTTGGGTAGGGCAAGCGGCACTTTAAGAACCACTGAGACAAGAACATAAAACCAGTGATCATGGTGCCTGTCACAGATTTCTACCTGTATTGTCCCTGAAGCTGGGGAATCAAATCTTGGTCCACAGTTTTTTGCAACGTGAAACTTCCTTCTTGAGCAACTGTGAGGGAAGAAAGCCACAGATGTGACTGTGTCCCTATGGCAGAACTGCTAACACAAGAGGAGAAGAGCTGGACCAACCACCCAGGGAAATCTGGGAACACCTCAACTGCCAGTGACTGGGAGTTGGACTCCAAAACCAAAATATCAGAACTCTACAGCACACAAGAAGCACCAAGTGACAGACACCAGAAAGGATCCTGGAGAACCGTACCATGCATTTGCCTTACAAGACATTCCTGTCGTGCTCAGCCTGACTACCCACCTCAGTTACTCCTAGAGATCTGAGCAGCCTGATCTGTTGCTGTCCAGGACTGCAAGTCTGCACCCAGGAATAAAGGACATTGTTCCAGAAAAAGAAAAGACCAGTGGGCCAAGCATGGACTAGTGACTTACAGTGCAAGGAGTTGGAGTGACTGGAGGGTGGGAGGGGGGAGAGGAGAGTAGGGTTGTAGAGTAGGGGTACAAAATGGAAGGGATGGCCATACCTAAGGGGACCAACAATCAAACAAACATGACCAGTATTGTATGAAAATTACAAAATTGTAATTTTTTCAAAAATATGTCTTTAAGAGTTAAAAATCAAATATTACTTGAAGCCCATTTGGGAAATGACTAGAAGTACATAATTACAGAAAGCTAGACTTTTCCAAGGAATCAGCACTAATTCTGATTTTTAAAAAAAAAATCTTGCATTGCTCATTTTTGTGCAATACTTGATGTCTCCCCTCAGGTGTCATCCCCTTTAACCTCCCACCTCCACAGCACTGGAGAACCATCACCACAGTCCCTTGTGCTACACACTGAATCTTAAATCTGAAGATCACCACCATCCGCACTCAAAACAGCAGTGGAAGCAGAGAGAGAACAGTAAGTATGCAATTACTATTTGTTGGTCCTATTGGTCCTTAAATACCCCTGAAATAATTTTTTTTTTTTTTTGCTACATGATTTGTGTTTTGTAATGAAAGAAAGCTCTTAAGACCCTACTGATGAATGAGAACTTTAACATCAATTTGTGAGTTTTGATGTTATTGAAAAAACAATGTATCTGCCATGGACTATATACTGCTCAAGTGAAAGAAACTGAATGCAGCTTCTATCAGCTCTTGTCATAAAGAAATTATGTATCTTTAACTACTAATATGGTAACTGTGAAGTCCTTAGAGAAGCAGTTTAGCTAAGACTGCAACCTAGTGGTGAGTTTGTTATTGAAAAAAAAATGGCTGCGTTCATTCTAGACTATGGATAAATGCTGCATTTAATTGAAGTGAGAATGAATTCACTGTACTTGTGTCTTTCTTGTTAAGACTGAGCTTCATGTTGGAGGTGGGCTAATAATGAGAAAAAATAACTGTAGTCATATCCCTGAAACTGTCTATGTCTATGTCCATGTAGTTTTTCTATCTGATCTAAAACTTCTGTTCCTTTCAGTTCCCTTTATCTTTTTAAAGATGAAGTAAGACCTTAACTGTACTTCTGTAGTTTAGCTTCACACTCTAGTTGGACTAGCTTCTTTTTTACTGCTTACTCAGTTGTACTTTAGGGTAGATTTTTGTTTGTTTTTATTTTGGAACTGAAGGGATTTAGATCACACTCTGACTCAGCATTAATATTCAATATTTTGTAGTTTGGTATAGATTTTATTTTTTAGAAGTGTTTATTACTAAGTGTATTAATTATTTTTTCATATGCAATGTATTGATAGGGAAAAATTCCTTCACATTGTAATATTTAGGTTTTGTTCTTGTTAAGATGGTCACTTCTGTTACACAATATACAGAAAATTCAAACAATATCTCTATTAGATTTTGAGTCTTTTAACAATTGTTAAAATATGAAACATTTCCATGTATTGGCTATATATGCTGCAATGAACATAGGGTGCATAGTGTTTTCATATTCTCTAGGTAAATACCCAGAAGTGGGATGGTAAATACCCAGAAGTGGGGTTATTAGCGTAGATGATGGTACTCTTTTTAGGTTTTGAGGAACCTCCATACTGTTTCAAATAGCTGCACCAATTTGCATTCCCACCAACATAAATGAGGATCCTTTGTCCTCATACCCTCAACAAGATTTACTATGTACTGACTTTTTGATAACAATGTTTAACTGATAAAAAGTATAATCTTACTGTGGCCTTGATTTGCATTTCCCTAGAGTATTTTTCTTTGTGTCTGTTGGCCATTTAGATATCTTTTTTGGTGAAATGTCTATATCTTCTGTCTATTTTTCAATCAGGTTGTATGTTTTTTGTTTTTGAGTTCCTCAGGTTTTTTTTTACTATTTTGGATACTAACCCCTGTTCCAATATATTGTTTGCCAGTATCTTCTCCCATATAACAGACAACTATTGTTTTATGGATGGCTACTTTCACTGTGCAGAAACTTTTTAGTTTGATAAAGTCCCATTTGTTTTATATTCTCTTGTTTCTCTTGCTGTTAGAGATGAATCCACAAAGCAATAAGACCAGTGTTTAAGAACTTTTTACCTGTCTTCTTCTATATATTTTATGGTTTCAAGTCTTATATTCATGTTTTTAATCTTTTCTGACTTAATCTTAGTATTTGGTATAAGATAATTGTTCGGTTTCATTCTTTTACATGTGGCTGTCCATACTCTGGTTTCTCTTCAGATCGTATAAATCTTTCGCCTTTTACATGTGGCTGTCCAGGTTTCTCAGAGCCCTTATAGTGAAGACATTTTCACCATTGTATGTGCTTAGTTTTTTTGTCATCAATTTGTTACTCACATATTTATGGGTTATTTCTGGTCTCATTCTATTCCATTGATTTATATATCTATTTTACTCCATTATCATACTATTTTAATTACTGTAGATAGGTAAAAGACTTCAAAATCAGAGAGCATGGTGCTTCCATTTTTGTTCCTTTTTTTTTTTTTTTTTGAGTTCAAATCTTTTTTTTTTTTTTTTTTGAGACTAGGTCTCATTATTTTTGCCCATGAACCACAGGCTCTTGTTGCCCGGGGTACCACAGACTCAAGCAATCCCCAGCCTCAGTTTCCCAGGTAGCTGGGATTACAGGCGTGCACCACCACGCCCAGCTATTTTTTTGGAACTAGGTCTCACTACAGGCCCCAGGCAGGACTCGAACCATGATCCCTAGCCCCGGCTACTTCATAGGCTGAAGCTTACAGGCATGAGCCACCGTGCCCGGCCTAGTTCAAATCGTTTTAATAACATTCCATTTCATTCAGAATTTGTCACAGGACTTAAGCAGTCATTTGTTTAACATAAAAGTTACATTTTTAAACAAAAAAGAAGCCCAGTGTCTCATATAGACAATTAAAACTGCTTATTATTTATTTTATTTTTTTATAATTCACTTTATTTGTATTTTTTACATTTTATTTTTTCCTTGATTGTACATATAAACATGCACACCTGTGTGTGTGTGTATATATACTAATTACATCATAGTCTACTCCAAGGCTTTCCCACCACCCCATCACCCATGAGCCATCTTTATATCTTGTGCCCTCCCCACCCCCCATCCTTACCCCCTTCCCCCTCTCCTGCTCTATGCCTCAATTTTGTTGGCAATTTTATATTTTTCTTGTCCATTTGTTTGTTTATCTTCCCTGGAGTCCTCATATAAGTGAAACCATCCCATATTTCTCTTTTTCTTTCTGACTTATTTTTGCTAACATGATTCCTTCTAGCTCTAAACATGTTGCTGCAAATGACATAAATTTGTCTTCTTTGATTGATGAATAATATTCCCTTGTGTAGATATACAACTTATTTTCAGCCATTCTTCAGTTTGGGGGCATTTGGGTTGTTTCCATATCTTGGCAATTGTGAATAGTGCTGCGATAAACATCCAGGTACTGTGTCTTTTTTAATTAGTGTTTTTGTGTCCTTTAGGTCGATCCCAAAAGTGAGATTGCTGGGTCAAATGGCAATTCTACTTTCAGTTGTTTGAGGGTCCTCCACATAACCTTCCAGAGTGGCTGGACCAGTTTGCACTCCCACCAGCAGTATAAGAATGTTCCTTTTTCTCCACATCCATGCCAACACTTGTTGTTGCCCATTTTTTTTTGATAGGGGCCATTCTTACTGGTGTAAGATAGTATCTCAGTGTGTTTTTAATCTGCATTTCCCTGATTATTAGTGATGTTGAGCATTTTTTCATATGCATGTTGGCTGTTTGCATTTCTTCTTTGGAGAAGTGTCTTTTTTAGATCTTTTCCCCACTTTTTCATGACTTTTTGTTTTGTTTTTGTAAGTTGTGTGAGTTCTTTGTATATCTTTGTTATCAGGCCCTTACTGTTTGTATGGAGGGCAAAAATTTTCTCCCATTCAGTTGGGTTTCTTTTTGTTTTGGATGTTGTCTCTTTTGCTGTGCAAAAGCCTTTTAGTTTGATGTCGTCCCATCTGTTTATGTTTTCCTTCATTTTTTGCCAGCCGTAGATGTATCCTAAAAGGGGTTTTTAAAGTATAGTTCTTGAAAAGTTTTGCCCAAGTTTTCCTCTAGGTATTTTATGGTTTCAGGTCTTACATCTAAGTCTTCTATCCATTTTGAGTAAGTTTTTGTACAAGGTGTGAGGAAGTTGTCCTGATTCATTATTTTTGCATATCTTGGTCCAGTTTTCCCAGCACCGCTTATTGAAGAGGTTATCTTGTTCCAGTGTGTTTTTTGCTCCTCTGTTGAGAATTAGTTGACCAAACTTGTGGCTTTGTTTCTGGGCAATTGATTCTGATCCATTGGTCTGATTGTCTGTTTTTGTTTCAGTACCATGTCCACGTTGTTTTGATTAATATGACTTTGTCGTATAGTTTGAAGTCTGGAATTGTAATACTTCCCTTCTCTCCTATGTTGGTCAAGAGGGTTTTGGGTATTCCAGGTCTTTTATTATTTCATATGAATTTCAGTAATTTTTGTTCTATCTCTTTAAAAAATGTCATTAGGATTTTTATTGGCATTGCATCGAATCTGTAGTTTGCTTTTGGTAATATGGCCATTTTGATAATGTTGATTCTTCTGATCTATGAGCAGGGAATGTTTTTCCATTTTTTAATGTCTTCTTGTACTTCTTTTAAAAATGTCTTATAGTTTCCTTTGTATAGATCTTTCATGTCTTTTGATGCCTTTTGTTAGGTTTATTCCCAAGTACTTAATTATTTATTTAATTTTCTTTGGTGAGATGGTAAATGGAGTGGTTTTTTTAATTTCTTCTCTTGACTGATTTTTTGTATACAGGAATGCTACTGATTTCTGTGTGTTGATTTTGTAACTGGCTACCTTACCAAATTGATTATTTCAATTAGCTTTTCTGTAGTTTTTTTTTTTTGATTCTCTACACAGAGTATCATATCATCCACATATGATGATAGCTTTATTTCTTCTTTTCCGATTTGAATTCCTTTTATGACTTTCTCTTGTCTTATTGCCCTGACTAGAACTTCCAGTACTATGTTGAAAAGGAGTGGTGAAAGTGGGCATCTTTGCCTGGCTCCAGATCTTATTTGAAAAGATTTCAATTTTTCCTCATTGAGGATGATATTTGCTGTGTGTTTGTCATATATAGCTTTTATTGTGTTGGAATATATTACTTTTATTCCAGTTTTTTCTAAGGCTTTTATCACGAATGGATGTTGTACTTTGTCAAATGCTTTTTCTGCACCTATTGCTATGATCATATGGTTTTTGTTTTTCTCCTTGTTGATGTGATGTGATTGGTTTTTGGATGTTGAACCATCCTTGTGCCCCTGGGATGAATCCCACTTGGTCATGGTGAATAATCCTTTTTATGCATCGTTGAATTCAATTTGCAAGGATTTTATTTAAAATTTTGCATTTGTGTTCATCAAGGAGATTGGCCGGCCTGTATTTTTCTTTTTTTTGTACTGTCTCTGTGTGGTTTTGGTATTAGTGTAATGTTTGCGTTATAGAATATATTTGATAGTTTTCCATCTTTCTCAATTTTTTGGAAGAGTTTTAGTAATATTGTGTTACTTCATTCTTGAATATTTGTTGAATTCACTTGTGAACCCATCTGGTCCTGGGCTTTTATTTTTAGGGAGAGTCCTGATGACTGCTTCAATTTCACCATTTGCAATTAGCCTGTTTAAATCCTCTGTTTCATCTTTGTTCAATTTTGGGTGGTTGTATCAGTCTAAGAATTTTTCCATCTTCTCTAGGGTGTTGTATTTGTTTGCATATAGATATTCATAGTAATTCTCCAATTACTTTTTGGATTTCTGCTCTATCTGTTGTGATTTCTCCTTTTTCACTTGTGATTATGTTCATTAGCATTTTTTAATTCTTCAAACTAGGAGATTAGACTGTTTCTTTGGATTGTTTCTAATTTTTTTAGATGAACCTGTATTGCTATGAACTTTCCTCTTAATACTGCCTTTGCTGAATCCCATACATTTTGGAATGTTGTGTCATCTTTGTCATTTGTTTCAGTGAAGGTTTTAATTTCTTCTTTGATTTCCACATTTATCCTTTGGTCTTCTAGTAGCCTGTTGTTCAGACTCCATGTAGTTTACCCTCTTTTTACCTTCTTTTTATTGTTTATTTCTAGTTTGATACCTTTATGATCAGAGAAAAGGGTTAGTATTATTTCGATCTTTGTGTATTTGTTCATGTGTGCATTATGGCCTAGTATATGGTTGATTTTGGAGCATGATCCCTGTGGATTTGGGGGGAAAATGTATTCTTTTCCTTGGAGGTTAAGTGTCCTATAGATATCTATTAGGTCCATTTGGTCTAGTGTGGGGAGCAGAAAAAGGTTACCCGCTGAACAAATCCTCACAAATATGAGGAACTAAACTCTTGCCCATTAAAGTAAAGCATAGATATCAGGAAGCCCAGTAAGCTACCAGTTTAGATAACAAAGGCATCCTACAGAGTGTCTGATGCCATCTATCCTGAATAGGCGCCATCTAACCTGAATAGGCGCCATCTATAGAAAGGTAACCTCCAGACCTTATGAAAAAAGGCTGTTGTAATTGCTGAATTGTGTTACATGAACTGTATAAAAGCTTTGTGAAAAATAAACTCGTGGCCAGCGGATCAAGAGAAAAGCAGCTGTGCCCTCCTGTCCAAGAGATCCTCTTGATATCTTGATTGCAATCCTCACCCCTTCCCTCAGGCACCATTCCCTACCGTAGCAGGACTGGGTAGTCTAGATCTTTCTTTAAGGTTTTTGTGTAGTTTCTACACAAGTGTCCTTGTGTAGTTACTGTTTCATTGATCTGTCCTTTGGTGAGAGTGGAGTGTTAAAGTCTACTACGTATGTATTTTTGTCAGTATTTGCTTTCATTTCTGCTAGTAGTTTTATGAATCTTGGTGCCCCCTCATTTGGTGAATATGTGTTTATGATTGTAATGTCTTTCTGATGAATTAATCTCTTTATCATTAGGTAGTGACCTTCCTTGTCCTTTGCTACTTTTTTAAATTTGAAATCTGCTTTATTTGTTATAACAATGGCTACTCCTGCCTTCATTTTGGGTCCATTTGCTTAAAGGATTGCTTTTCAGCTCTTTATTCTCAGTCTGCACTTATCTTTAGAGTTCAATGTGTTTCCTGGAGGCAGCAGAATGTTGGTTTCTGTTTTTTGATCCAGTCTGTGACTCTTTGTCTTTCGATTGATGAGTTTAGATCCTTAACATTTAAGGTGATTATTGACAGTTGAGATTCTAAAGTTGGTTTTTGGGTGGCCATTTTGAGTTTCCTATTTGCTTCCTTGATTTATTATTTCTGTTTATTCTTCTGTTGGTTTTGATCTTAGGGTTTCTTGCAAGATTTCTTGGAGTGGTGGTTTAGTGGTAGCAAATTTCTGGAGACTTTCTTGTCTGAGAAGGTTTCTATTCTTACTTTACAAAGGAAGGATAGCTTTGCAGGGTAGAGTATGGCTGGCAGTTTTTGTCATGGAGTTTTTTTAAAATGTGGTTCCATGCTCTCCTTGCCTAGAACGTCTCTTCAGAGAAGTTTGAGGTTTGTCTAACAGGTTTTCTTTTGTATGTTATCTATTTCTTTTCTATGGTCAATTTCATTAGTCCTTCCTTATCTTGGACTCTTGCAAGTTTTACGATATGTCTTGCTGTGGTTTTCTTTCGTTGATGTAGTTTGGTGTTCTTTTGGCTTCCTGTATGTCTATCCTCATTTCTTTCTTCAGATTTGGGAAATTCTCCTCCATTATTTCCTTAAACAGTCTTTCAGTTCCCATGTCTCTCTCTTCTGCTTCTGGGACTCTCATTACTCTTATATTTCCCTTTTTTAAGGAATCTGACATATCTCTGCGTTTTTTTTTTTCATCTTCTTACTTTGTATCTCTTTCTTTTTCTTTCTTCATCCTCTCTATATTAGTGTCCTCGTGGATTCTATTTCATCTAATCTACTTTAATGGCTTTTCCCTGCGTTTTTGAGTTCCTCTGTTGTTCCCCTTAGATCTTGAGTTTCTTTCTGTTTCTTTTTTAGGTATTCAGTCTCATTCTTAAGTTCATCAATTATGTTATTCTTATTGATGTTTTCTTTTTTAAGTTTTTCCATTTCTTCTCTAACTCATTCATTGTTTCTGTCATGCTATTTTCTTTTTGTTTTTCTAATTCTTCCCTTAGCTCTTTGTATACTTGTATCATGCAGAATTTGAGCTCTTTTTGTCAGAACTCCCTTGCCAGTGGGTAGCAAAGGCAGTGGAAACCTTGGGTAAGCCACCCAAGCCTCGTGAGCCCCATCCACCAGTGGATGACTGCTGCACAGGGCGGGCATCTGCAGCCCAGATCGGCCGAATCATGTTCCCCCCTGGTCCTAATCCAAGGGGAGCCTTGAAGGGCACATGCTTGACTATCTGGGCCCCGCCCCCATGCAGGGAGGTACCAGCATGTGGGGGGGGGTGTGGAAATGCCCCTTCCATTTTGCTCTCCAGCTAATCTTCAAGAAGAGCAAGAACATGCACAACACAAACCCCATCATAGAACAGGTGAGGGTTCATGCAAAAATCCAGCCCACAAGCCTGAGCTGGACACAGCAGATGGACAACCGAGAGAACCAGTGCATGTGAAACAAGAGAAACAACTGTAGAAACACAATATCATGAAGCACACTATGCACTCACTGGGTCAGGAAGACCCAAGACCTCATTTTGAAGATCACTTATAGGAGAGCCAGGTCCCCTCCCCACACTTCGGAGAGGAGAGGAAGACCAAAGATGGGGGGGCATTGACCCCACAGCAAAGCTGCAAACTGAGGCAGAGGAAATGATCTACAAAGGCCATTCACAGATACCTGTATCCACAGAGAAACTTCTTCACCAACACTAGCTGGGGGGCGACACCCCCTAAATCTGATACCAGAACCATAAGGTAAAGCAGCAGAACAGCAGAGATGAGATTGGAGAAGACGGCCTGCAACAAGAAAACATGGACGGATCACAAATAAATATAGACTGGCTGCCCAGTGCAAACTTAAGACTGAAAACCTATCAGCAAGGTTTGCCTGGTTCCAACAACACAGACCCTCACCTAACGAAAGAACACTGCCACAGGAAAGTAAGAGACTAAAAGACTTAAAGCAGACTAGTGAAAACAAAGAGAGGGGTGTGAGAGAATGGAGGGGGCACCAGAGAGAGTAGGGAGAATGGTATTCCAAAAACCATTTACTGAGGTTGTGATCTAAAGAGTAAAAATAAATAATATTTTTTAAAAAAAGAATTTGAGCTCTTTTCTGAGAGATGAGGTATTTCTTCAGTGTCATATTTGTTGGTTTCTAGAGCTTGTCTTGTCTTTGGTGATGTATCCTTTCCAAGGGACTTGCTCGAGTATTTGCATTTTTATTATTTCCTGTGTTTTGCTTTCAGGATTGCTCTACATATTGAGCAACTATGGTTCTAGTATTGGCTGGCATGCTGATTAGAGTCTTCTGACAGGTTGTGGTTAGTTCTGCCTTTGTGCCTCTGCTGCTGTGGTGAATAAAATTCTTGTTTCTATTGACTGTTTTGGGGGTGATAGGGTGTGCTACCCCCCCATTGTCTCCTGTTTAAGATTTCAGATTTCAAGGACAGATGCTAAAATGTGAGAATGACCTTAATTGGAATGTCCCTTCAGGGAGATGCAGGAGGGAGAAAGGTGACACAGGTTTCCTGGAAGGCGGGAAATCAGGATATATAAAGGGTGTGCAAACAAAGAGAAGGATCGGATTCCAATATGGAGATTGGATAGAGAGAGAGATTCAATGGAGGAGAGATGGGAATTGGCCATCTTGTAGAGTAAAGATGTGAGCCATGTGGACTTGACCAGGGCCTGGGGGCCTGCAACCCTTGGCTGACCTGGGCTAGCAGCATGTGTGCAAACAGCAGTTAAGAAGTTTGCAGATCTGAACTCCGTGTTGCAGTTGGTTTTGCTGAGTTTAACTTGTGTCTGGAAGAGGCCATGAGAAAGTCAGGCCTGAAAAGAAAGTGAACTTTGCTGGGTCCGGTACCATGAAGTTTCTACCTGGACGACAAGAAGAGGACGGCTTGGAGGAGCTGGAGCACCCCAAAGGAGTGCACCTAAAGAAAGATGTCTTCAAACATGCAGATTGAACTCTGAGTGGCTGATTTTGGTGAGATGATCAGGACTGAGGATTTCTGGGCAATCTGGGAAAGGATTATGGACAATGCTGAGAAAGGTTTTGGACTATGTTAAAGTAATCTGAGTCTTACATGTTTCTTTTGTAGTTATTAGGACATCACTTTGTTAGAAATAAATTAGTCTGCACTGATAGTCTTGCATTGCTTTGGTCGTTGGATTGAGAAGGCTGGGGATGGTGGAAAGAATCCACAAGAGTTTAAACTGTGTTTTTAAGTTTTTCTTTTTAGGTCTGAAAGAGAAAAAGAAAGCAGAGAGAAGCTGGTAGCTGATGTTTGCATATCAATAGTAGGCAGGTACAGTGAAAATGCTAATTAACTGTTTGCAGCCTGCTTTGTAGAGAGAAGCAGGCATATGTGTATCCAGTTAAAGTTAAAGGCAATTGCTAATGTGAATGGCTTTGTGGAGAGAAGCAGGCCTATGTATGTGTTAAAATTAAAGTAAAAAGTTCCTCTGGTCGCCCACTTTCAGGGGGACAGTTACTTTTCAATCAGAGAGCATGATGAATAGGAATGGTTTTTGTGCTATAATTTGCCTTCTCCTCATTATTTCTCTCCCTTTAGGCTGATGGATCTTATCTACTTTTCCATGTTCCCCTCTGAGGGGCTTTGATTTGCTGTGTTTCTAGGGCTTATCCTATGACTCTTTTTTGGCAGGGGCGTATTAGTGTTCTTGTGTAGTCAGTGCTTTTGCTTATGTTGTCCGCACTGGCACCCGCACAGCTTTTGTGGCGGTCTCTGCTCCTGAGCTTGAGGCCTTGGAGCTGGGAGTCCTGAGTTCTGGTTGTTGGCTGATTCAAATGCCTACAGTCCTAATCAGCAGGGAGGGTGGGCCACATCCCTCACCTGACCTGGTTCCCTGGGATCCTGGTTGCCCTGGAGGTGAAGAGCAGTCTCCCCTCATTGGAGTCATACCCCTTGTTGCCGCTTCTGGCTTTTGTGGATGTCTGCACTGCCTGGGCTTTCCTGCCACTAAGCCTGAGGGCTTGGAGCTGGGAGTCTTGAATTCTGGTTCCTAGCTGGAAAGCCTGCAGTCCTAATCATCAGGGAGGATGGACCATGCCCACTCATCTGAGTCCTGATTGCTCTGGGTCCTAGTTGCCTGGGGTCCTGGTTGCCCTGGAGATGAAGAGCAGTCTCCCTTCTTTGGAGGTACACCCTAGGTAGGGGCTTCTGGCTTTTGTGGGTATCTGCACTTCCTGGGCTACCCTGTCCCCGAGCCTGAGGGATTGGAGCTGGGAGTCCTAAGTTCTGATTCTGTTCCTATTTCTTAGGATTGTTTTGGCTCTTCTGAGATTTTTATAGTTCCGTGAAAATATTAAGATTGGGGGGTTCTTTTTCTATGAAGAATGTCTTTGGATTCTTAATAGGAACTGTACTGAATCTATATATTGCTTTAGGTAGAATGACTATTTTAATAATATTGATTCTTCCTATCCATGAGCTTAAAATGTCTTTCCATTTCTTAGTACCACCTTCAGTTTCAATGAGCAATGTTTTATAGTTCTCATTGTACTCTTCTGTCCCTTTCTTGGTTAAATTTATTACTGGGTATTTTATATTTTGTGCTGAGATCATGTATGACATTATTTTCATCATTCCTCTTAGTAGCACTTCATTGTTTACATACAGAAACAGTAGATTTTTTTATATTGATTTCATAGTCTGCCACTTTGATGTATCCATTTATTATCTTTAATAGCACTTTGGTGGGACCATTTTTTATATATATATATATGCTGATGACAGTATAGTGTCATCATATAGTGATATCATCACTATATGCTGATGACATTATATATACATATATGTGACGTCATCAGCATATAGTGACAGTTTTACTTCTTCCTTTCCAATTGCTTTTTCTGTCTTTCTCTTGCCTAATTGCTCTGAAAAAGATTTTCAATATTATGTTAAATAATAGCTGTGTCTGTGAGCATCTTTGTCTTGTTCCTCATCTTAGCAGAAAAGCTTTCCATTTTTCTTCATTGAGTATGATGTTGACTTGAGTTTGTCAAATATGGCTTCTATATCTTTAGATATGCTCTGTCTATATCCATTTTTAATGAGCGCTTTTATTATAAATGGATGCTGTTTTATCAAAAGCCTTTTTCCATCTTTTCAAATATTTATCTTTCATTGTATTGATTTTATGAATCAAATTGATGGATTTGCATATGTTGTACCATCCTTGCATCCCTGGAATAAATCTCTCTTGGTCATGGTGTATGCTCTTCTTAATCTATTTTTAAATTTAGTTTGCTGATATTTTGTTGGTGATTTCTACATCTATGTTCATCAGAGAAACTGGGCTATAATTTTCTTTTTTATTTACTGTCTTTGTCTGGTTTTGATATCAGCATTATGGAAACCTCTTTAAGAGAATTAGAGAGCATTCACTCCTTTTTGATTTTTTGTGACAAGCTTGAGAAGAATGGACCATTAGATCTTTGAATCTGCTTCAGGCTTTTGTTTGGAGAGTTATTTTTTAAACACTGTTTCAAATTTTTGCCATAGATTTGTTTAGATTTTATGACTTAAGTCTTCATGACTTAGTCTTGGACAATTATAAAATTCAAGGAATTTATCCATTTCCTATATGTTCAATTTGCTGACATACAGATGTTCATAACAGTCTCTTACTATCCTTTTTTTTTAAATCTGGTGGCCTCTGGCCTAGTGTCTCATTTCTGGTTTTACTTATTTGAGTCAGGGAAGGTTCAGGGAAGACTCAAATAAGAGTTTGGCAAAAGATTTGTCAAATTTGTTGTTTTTTTCCAAAGGGGGGAAAAACCTTCATTCCATGATTTTTTTGCTTGTTTTTCTGTTTTCTATTTTATTTCTGATAATAGTTTTTTTCCCCTACATTTGTTCTTATTCTCATTCCTTTAAATGTAAACTTAGATGTTTATTTGAGCTTTTTCTTATTTCATGAGATTATCTTTTATTTCTATAAACATCTCTTCTAGTACTGGTTTTGCTGCACCACAAATGTTCTTTATCTGTGACTTTTTTCTTTGTTTCTAACCTATTTCCACCCCTCAGGCCCTCCCCCCCAGAACAGTTGGTATTTGGGTGTGAAATCTGGTTATTCTGTACACAGCATAACCAGTCTTTTGTTCTCATATGGTGATTAAAAGATAGTGCCATTAGCTTTTGAATTCTTTCTCTACTTCATGTCTTCCATGTCTAATTACTAATTTTTTTCAAATTTCTATACTCCTACATTTTAGAGTATCTGAATTCTTAGCATTGATAAATACATTTAGCTCCTAATTGCAAGATTCACTGCAGGAAGATAACCACAGGCAGTTAACTACAGAAAACCCATTTTAGCTAGTGAAATAATGGGCTCTATATAATTCAGAGGACTTTTGTCTCCAGTATCACCCTAACAAAACTATTTTAGTTTTTCTTATGTTCTTTAAAATAGCTTTCTACTAAGTATAAATTTGGACTTGATTTAAATGGGGTGAGCCAAGAAGTCATTCACTCTGTAATTAATGAAAAAATAAAATGCTAGAATAATGAATTATTTAAAAGAGTTTACTCTTTTCCTGTCACTCACTTAGGGTAGGCGTTGGGAAATCTGTCCCACAAATATCATGACTGTTATGTGTCACTCTAAAGGTAATTTCTACTAAAATAAAAGTTCATGGGGTAAAAATGTTTTTCTATAAATTGATGAGAGTGATACTGAAGAAAACAAAATGTAAATTCCTGAGTGTGGTACTGAGAGGAAAAAAACCAATCTCACTGCCTGCATATACTTAATTTTATTTCAGAAGGAAGAGGAAAATAAATGAAACATAGCAGGTGTCAGTTACTGATTTTCAACAAGCTATTTATCTAAAACTATGAAAATATGATGAGATATTTTTGATGACCCTTAATATCCCTTTAAAAACAAAACAATAATTTCTATAATAATTCAAATTTATTAATTACTCCAGGAATAATGTATTAAAAATGAGGCCACATTGCATACTGGAACTATATATTGTTGAAATTTTACCAACAGAAAAATATGTATAAAATAGTACATGAACTAAAAGCAGTATCCTATAAAAAATTTTTACAGTATCCTATAAAAAATTTAATCTTTGAATGATAAAGATATACATAAGGCTTATTTTTTTCAGGGCCATTTCATCTGGCATTTTAAATGAGTAGATATTTCTTAAAGAAATATAAGGAATGATATCTCATTCTACTTTTATTGAAAGTGATAAACACTTCTTCATATGTATTTTGGTTGAATTCTGGATTTCCTCTGTAGTGAATTATCTGTTCATGTCTGCTGCTCATTTCTTACCTGTGTTATTATTAACTAATTATATATTTGTATGCATCATAGATATTAATCCTTTATCTGTTATATATTGTGCAGATCCATCCGATAGGTTGTCTTCTTTGTATAAAGCTTTTTGTCATTTTTAATTGGAAATCTATTTTATCTGTTTCCCAATCACTCTCCTAGCCTTTCTCTGGGTCCCATTTGCTTGTAGGATTGTTTACCAACCCTTTACTTTGAGCCTTTGTTTATCTTTAAAGCTCTAGAACATTTCAGACATTTGAATTTTGTTTTCTGATCCAACCATTCAGTGTCTTTTAATTGATGAGTTCAGTCCTTTTACATTTAGAGTGATTGTTGATCTATGAAATCCTGCTACTACTGTCATCCTCAGTTTTCTGTTTCCATCTATTTCCTTACACATTTGTGTGTATGTTGTGTGTACATGTGTATTGATGGATGTTCTTCTCTTTAAATATGAAAGCATGTTTCAATATTTCTTGTAAGCAAAGTTTAATGTTGGCTAATTCCTTCAACTTCTGTGGGTTTTGGGGTTTTTTTGTTTGTTTGTTTGTTTTTTGAGACAAACTTTATTTCTCCCTCATATAAAAAGATCATACTCTGTAGTATTCTTGACTGGTAGTTTTAATTTATAAATATTTTTGACACATCATTCTATTCTCTCCTTGCCCATAGCGTTCCATCAGATGTAATCCTGTGATAGGATTGCATTAAAACTGCATATCATTTTAGGTAGCGTGGTCATTTTGAATCATTGATTCTCTCCATCCATTAGCATTCTTATCCTTCCATTTCCTTATGTGTCTAAGTGAAACAGGGTATAAACAAGACTTTCTGACTTAAAACACATAACAGGCCTGCTTCTCTAGAGCAGGCTACTAGCAGTTTCTTAGCAATTTATCTTTACCTTGAAGTTGCCACACCTATCTTCTTAAACAAAGTGACTTTCTAATTACTACAAAAGAAAACATGTAAGACTCAGATTACTTCAACATTGTCCAAAACCTTTCCCAGCATTGTCCAAAGCCCTTTCCCCAGATTGCCCAGAAATCCTCAGTCTCTCAGTCCTGATCATCTCACCAATGTCCAGTCAGAGTCCATCTCCAGACGCTTGAAGGCATGTTCCTTTGGCTGCTCCCTTGGCTTGCTCCTCCTTGTCTTCCACGCTGTGTTCCCCTTGTCACCTTCAGGTAGCAGGAACTTCATGGTACTGGACTCAGCCAAGTTCACTTTCTTTTCAGGCCTGTCTTGCACGGCCTCTCGGAAACACAAGTTAAACTCAGCAAAACAAACTCCAACATGGAGTTCTAATCTGCAAACTCCTTAACTGCATTCAGCACACATGCTGCCAGCCTGGGCCAGCCTGGGCCAGCCTGGGCCAGCCAAGGGTTGCAGGCCCCCGGTGGCCACATGGCCAAGCTCACATGGCTCACATCTTTACAAGATGGCCGATTCCCATCTCTCCTCCATTGAACCTCTCTCTCTATCCGATCTCCATATTGGAATCCTTCTCTTTGTTTGCACACCCTTTACATATACTGATTTCCCACCTTCCAGGAAATCTGTTTCACCTTGACCATTTCACTTCTTTCTCCCCCTGCATCTCCCTGAAGGGAAATTCCAACTAAGGTCATTCTCACATTTTAGCATCTGTCCTTGAAATCTGCAGTCTTAAACAGGAGACAATGGGGGGGGGGGGGGAAGCACACCCTATCATAAGTTCTTTAGTAGTTCTCATCTATAGGCCTCTTTCCACCCTTGTTAGTTTGACTCTGAGGTAGTTAATTCATTTTGAAGCAGTTACAAATAGAGCTATTTTCTTCTTGGTCTTTGTGGGTATATTTAAAATGCTTTGGATTTTTGTATGTTGGTTTTGTAAACTGTGATCTTATGTACTCATTTATTTCTAATAATTTTTGGATGTGATCTTTAAGATTGTTTACACATGGAGACAGTTTTGCTTCTCTTTTTTGACTCGAATTTCCTTTATTACTTTTTTTTGTCTGGTGGTTCTAGCCCAAACCTCTAGTACTAAATTATACCAAAGTGGTAACAATGAGCCAAATATTCCTAATTTTTTAAAAGAAAACTTTCCAGTTTACATCACAGAGGATTATGTGGGCTCTGGTTTGTAGTATATGGCCTTTATTATTTTGAGATAAGTTCCTTCTATTTTCATATTGTTTAGAATTTTCTATCATAAAACTGTGCTAAATCTTATGCTTTCACTACATGTATGTATATTAAACTATTCCTGCATCCCTACATAAATCCCACTTGACCATGATACATATTCCTTGTGCTGAACATTCGGAAAAAACACTACAATAAAGTTTATTCACTTCTCATCATCTGCAAAAAGGTGATTCAAAATGAATTTCAAAATTTTCCCAGTAAACTCCCTCAATAACAACTTTTCTCAGCTTACATTAGTATAATGTTTAGGTTAACACAGGATGAATTAAGTAGAACTGAATTCTATTATCTACTAGCATTTATCTCTTTGGTTTTTGTTGCTCACTATGTATTATGTGGTAATTTATTAAAAATGTGAACTTTCAGTCTATATCCTATGCATACAAACTGAATCTACATTTTATCAACTCTGATTTATATCATATTGAACTTTAAAAAAAAAAAAACACTGTCTTATGTAACTTTGGGCAGGTTGCTGAATTTGTCTCCTTTACTTTTCTTCAGTTGAATGATGAGTTCCTTGATCATGTATAGGAGTGTCTGACCTGTTAGGATTCTCTAATACTGATTAGTGGTTTAGAACTTGGAATCTGGAACTAATATGTCTGAATTTGATGCTCACCTTTGCTACTTATACAGATTATATAACCTCTCTTTACCCCAATTTCCTCATTTTAAAAAATATAGGTATTGTAATTGTAGGTATTTATGAGCTATGGTAAAGAACTAAACTTAATATATACAAACTTTTTAGATTAGTGCTTGGTAGAGAATAAGCACTTCACAAATATGAGATCTATTGTGAGTTAATGTTCTTGATTGACTAACATTCTAGAATATATGGCAATGCCAATTGACTAACTTTTGAATAGTACCAGTGAGATCATTATATTAGTATGAATTTGAAAAATTGAGGGAAAACTCCATAGAGGTGGTAGGCATTTAGAATGACCTTATGAAGAGGAATAGAGGAAATCAAAGAATCATGTCTACTTTGATGCCAAAAATTTTTAGTGAGGTATGGGGTGACAAGATCAAAAGATGTGTTAAACAATTGAGAGTCGAGTGTTAGATCCTCTTGATTCCAGACTTTAAAAATGCCAGTTTTAAATGTGAGAAATGGATTATATTTATATAATTAGTATATGTATGTATGTATGAAGGGAATTTTACTTAAAATACAATAAAGTGATACAAGCATATCTTTAACAGACAGTGTGGCTCAGCAACACAGAACAAAAGAATAGAAACAAGATTTTGTTGTCAGACAAAGAGAATGTGTAGAGGAGGATGGGGTATAGCTCCAGTACTTTAAGTCTGAAGATCCATGAATGTGATGTTGATTTTGGCAAAATGATAATATCAGAAACATAATTGCTTTGAGGAAAAGATAAGTCTGAAGGTCCATGCCTGTGATGTTGATTTTGGCAAAATGGTAATATCAGAAACATAATTGCTTTGAGGAAAAGATATGTTTAGTTTTGAAAATGTTGCATACAGATAATGCAAAACATCCAATAAGTGATTTGGCAGATGCGGTAAAAGAGTTCCATTCAGAATAGTGCCAACACATTTTACCTTTTATTCTTGTTAACACTAACATCAGTACAAAAGTAAAACCATAAAATTCTATAATGACAGCATCTTTATTTTCTTTATATATTTCCAATTTTCAGAATCTGTCTAAATATTTTTTCAAGTGACTCTAGATTAAATGAATTATAGCTTTGGTTTTTTTGTGTGGGTGATCAATAAAACATCTTGAAAGAGAATTAGTCTCCGTTCCATTATCCCATTACTCTGTTCCCTGGACAACATTTACACTCAGCCTCAAAGAAAATAAGAACAAGTGAATTATGTAGTCTTTAGACTTTCCCAAATGCTACTAAACTAAAAAGGAAAGATCTTAATCTTTTTGTTCAGGAAATGGCTTAGCACAATTCAGCAACCATGAGACATCTAGTCATAATTAATAATGTTTATCTTTCTGTTGCCTTGAATGAAACTGAAGCAGAAAAATTGATTGGGAGGTGGCATGTATGCTATCATAATACTGATCATTGGGTGAAAAGTGCATTTGTGAGCAAATTTAATAATGCCTAGCAACTGTTTCTAGGCAAAGGGTGGCTGGGATACAGCTATTGTTGCCTTTCAGGAGCTATCGCCTATTTCTACACTATAGGCTATCTGTCTTGAATTATTTGGATTCAAGCTTTAAGGTATAGTTTTTCTTAATTACTATTAATATTAAATATGTTGCTTTTTAATGATTGGTATAACAAACCTAATATTACTTTTAATCTTTGAATAGAAGTATACAGATTTTTAAATACAATGAATTATGATAGCTTAAGCCAGGAGGAGTTTTAGCATTTTAAAAACCACTCATGTTTGATCCTTTTAGCCTGAACCCAGCCACATTTTTAAGTGGTCTAGGTCTATACCCAGATTTATATTTACTTCTCAGAATATAAGATGTAATAGTAAATGTACTACTGAATGTTTAAATATTTCACTCTTCAAAAAAATCCATCCCTGGTCTTGTTAATGTAATTACTGCTGCTTTCTTCACTGATCATGATTTCATTTCTTACCTCTGTCCTTGCAGCAGCTCATCTAAATAACAATGAAGTGGCAGTTTTCAGAGACAACATGGGTTGTGCCAGAACTTGATGATGGGTAGAGATGCATGTTGATAGACAAGTCTCTCCAGGGAGGAGAGTACCCAGAAAACTTAGAGGACTGTCATCTACACCATAACTTCATCCTGGTTGAGTATTTCCCAGTACTTCTGAATATCACAGCCCTTTCATTCTGTCCAGCCCTGCTTGTTCCCAGAATCCCCTGGATACTTTCCCCCAGTATACATTTATTTAACTTAATCATCTACTCTTATATCTCCATGACTTACTTGAAAGTCTTGTTTGTTCCCTTTCCTTGCTCATTTTCTGCTGTCTAGTCTCTTATGTCAATTCCTCATGGTTCCCTGAGAGCCCTGTTCCTTTGCAAACTTACAATTCTTTCGACCTCTTTATAGAATACTTCAATACCCCTTTATTTTAGTTGATACCCCAAGAACCTTGCTTCATTTTCAGCTCCCTCAAACCGCGCTTGCTCTTAGTCCATAACCATGTAAACGGAGGCAAGAAATCAGATGTCATCCTCTTTAACTGCCTGTGACATGTCCAGATCTTTCTTTTTCATTTTCATGGGAAGTTCCACTTCCCATGAAAGTGACAATATACACTTAAGAACATGAAATTTGGGTTTGGACCCATATTTTTGGATATTGTATGGACCAAGCATTTCTGAGCCTCAATTTCCACATCTGAAAAAGGGGATATTTTTGAAAGTTTATGAAGAGTAAGTTTATTCATTATTTTTACATACTGTTAGTGATTATTATGTGTCAGGCATGCTTCTAGGCACTGGGAAAAAAAAAAAACAATTCTAACCTTCATGAAGCTTGTAATATAATGGGGCCTTTAAGTACGTACATTTATAGACATTAGTTACCACATCCAGTATGAAAAATATATTGAGAGTACTGGACAAAGGTTTAATTCAGATGGTGGATAGATGGTGAAGAGGAAAGACTGAAGAAGGTGACATTTAAACTGAGACTAGTGGGATAACTAGGATTGAGGCAATGGAGCCAAGGTATGGGAGAGTGCATTAAAGGCAGAAGGGTGGTATGACACATTTCAGAGACTGAAAGAGGCAAATGTAAGAGGGAGAGTATGTCACAAATTGTGGTTAGAGAGGTAGATTGGGGAGATAGATATAGTATATAGGTTTATTTTCCCCCTCTCCCTACCTAAGTTTATTTTAACTGAGGTAATATTGGGGTACCCCAAAAGGTATTACCACCATATTGCAGCCACCACCAGATCACCTATATTCTATCACCAAGGATCATTGTGCTTTTGCTTTTCTCTGTTATTAGTCCTCTTCATCCCTTTCTCTTTTTAATTTTTTCAGTTGTGTGGTCAGCTATCAAAGGTTAGTTTTTCAGTTTGTCTTCATCTACCAAATAAGTTCCTTTATATTCCACATATTAGTGACGCCATCTGGTATTTATCTCTTTCTGACATATTTCACTTAGCATTGTCCTTTCACATAGTAAAAGTTTCTTTTATTTTAATGCTCCTTCATTTGGTGAATATACCTTAAGGATTACTATGTCTTCCTGATGAATTGTTCTCTTAATTATTATATAGTGTCCATTCCTTTCTTTTGTTATCTTCTTTGGCTGGAATCTATTTTTTTCTGAAGTTTAACTGTTTCTGCTTTTTTCTTGGGTCCTACTTGCATGTAGGATTGTTTACCAACCCTTTATATTGAACCTTATTTAGCTCGGGTATGTTTACTTTATACTGTAGAGAGTTGGTTTTTGTTTTCTGATCCAACCAGTTACTGTGTGCCTTTTGATTGATGAACTCAGTTCATTTACATTAATGGTGATTATTGATATATGAGGTTCTGTTAATGCCATCTTCTCCTTAGGTTTGACTAAATTCCTCCTTCCTTTTCCTCCTAGAATACTGATTATCCCTAAATACCCTTTCTTCATGAATTTGGATAATCTTGAATTGTTATTTTCTTCCTTTGCATTTCTTTTTTCCTTCTACCTAGATTCTTTGTGCAGTACCATCTTCAAAATCACTGATTTGATCTTCCTTTTGGTCTATTCTATTTCCATAACTTTTCCAGAAATTTTTATTTCTTCTATTGACCTTTTTATATCCTTTATTCCATTATTACCTTATTTAAAACTTCAGTTTCTGTTTTTTGTTCATAAATATTATTTATCAGGCCATTTGTTTGTTTTCTAAGTTTCCTTGTCTATCTTTGACCAGCTTCTCCTCTTCAAATGTCTTTATCATGGAAATTTTGAATTCTGTATCTTAAGGAAGAAAAGATCTTCCATGTCTTTGTGATTGGATTCTGGAGATTTGTTTTCTCTGTGTAGTGAAATATTCCCTTGAGGACTCAAGGTGTCATCTGTTTGGCCTGCCATTTTGTGGCTTTTCAGTTTGCTCTTTTCAGTGTCCTAATGGTGCAGAACATTCGTTTCCACCAGATGGCACTGTAGGTTTTTAAAAAATTGTTTCGTGCATGGCGTTTCAATACATAGTGTGTCTGAGAAAACTGATAGATAGCTGCTGGGTGAGGGACCTTGGGGGGGTCCAGTCACTGGTGAAGGGTATGTGGGTGGGTGTGGGGGAATGACTTGAGTTTGTAGTACCAGTGAGAGCCCTCTTCTGGGTTTCCAGACCCATAGCTATACAGTCTGCAGACCACGCTTTCAGTGCTGCTTCATAGCTCCAGCTAAACATTTATCTCTATACTGATCAGCTCTTTCCTTCCCAAAGCCACCAGTCGAACATAGGAATATAAGCTTACACTGCCATCTTCCATACCTGCTAAGTCTTTAGGTATCTCTCTCCACCTCCCTTTTGTTGTATGATGTTGAATTTTCTTGGTGTCCTTTCTGGCGAGGTCAGAATTGGTATCTGATGTCCACGAATTCTCCAACCTTTCTTCAAGTCATGGGGTCTCCCTAGTTCAGTGCCCTCTAGACTACTTTCAGATTATCCTCCCAAGAATGAAGGAGGGAATGTTTACTGATGCCCATCTTCCCCCCCTGTTGTTGTAACATTTTTCAGTATACAACGTTTAACACTTAAGACTCTAATCATCAGATCATCAAACCAGAGTATTTTTCTTAGCAGAATTTAAATTTTAGTGATCTATAGTTTATTGTGTGTCCAGACCCTCAAACAAGCAATTTCATGAAAAAGTGATATAAGCTGTCAGAGGCTGCCAGCTAAAACCGAACAAGACCCGTGACTGTGAAATGAAGAAAACTTAATTTTACTATATTACCTGACTTCAAAACACTAAAGACAAAACTAACATGACAAATGTCCAAAGAGCAAAGAGCAGCTTCTCCATCCCCCACAATATTTACCTTTAAAAAAACGTTCCTTAAAAGTTACCAGCAATATATGGGTAAATCCCCTGCCCGCCATTATCTCACAAAAACTAATGTTTTACCCAAATTTTATTACCTTAGCTATTAGTTTTCCCTAGTTAATTAGTAATAAAACATTCTCTTGGCCACATTCCCCTCCCCTTGCCTAAACCCTATAAAAGGCCTAATAATTTACCTTAAAGTTGCTGCCAGCCATGCTTCTAATAGCCTGCGGTCTTTGTGTTAATCTCTCTCATTTGTCCTTTCTCCCAACTCTGCACCTAGCTCTTTACAGTAAGTTTTCTTTAATTTGAAACAAATTGAACAGACTGTTACACTTATTAAATAGGAGCCAGTAAAAATGTATTCTTATTTTTCTCTGTAAATATATATTTTAAATTAATTGTATTAGACATATAATTACTTGGCTCTTATTGTTATTGGTAAAATTATAGATTCCTGAGGGGATTCTCAGACTTATATCATCATGAAAGTAGTTTATCTTTTATTGATTCTGTTCTCCATGACTAATATCTCCAGCGTTACACAAATCCCTACAGTGTAAATGAAGAGTGGACTCAGGGTCCACAGCTCTCACTGAACAGGGCAAAGTGTTTACAAGTCCTATCTATAAGAGTAATAAAACACAGAAGAGTGTGCGATCACTAGATAGATGTTTCAGGAAGCAAGGGAGATGTTCGTGTTTAAAGACAGGTATGGGAGGGAGAATCTTATATCCATTTTGCTGAGAATGCATCCGATGCATAAAAGGGCTATTCTCAGGGTACAGTGATATTTCCTTTATGGTCTGCATTTAGACAGTCTTCAATGACAAGATGAGGATGTAGGGAGTTGCTGAGAATGGAATCAGGACTTGGCAGACTGCAGAGAGGCAAGATAATAGAGGGATTTACCAGGACTGAGAAAAGGCAAAAAGGAACAAAAGAAGGTAGGTTCTCTGCCTTGGGATTGAACTTTTGCCTTTCTCCCCTTATCTGAGAATTGTGATTAGCAGTAACTGTCTCCCACCTAGTTTGGTACACTTTCTATTTGTGCTCTAGCTGCCTATACGTCTCAGGCAGTTTGATCTGTCTCAGATATTTGTCAGGGGACATTGGTGAAACTGAAGGCAAGATTTCCTAAGGGGTTGAAGAAGTTATAGGTTGATAAGTGCTTTGGTGCTGAACTATTGTATATTTCCTATTTTAGACCAATCACTATTAACAATATAATCATGATAAAATATATCATGAACTGATCTGGTAGAACATAATTTCTGAAGATCTTTGATTGTTGTTCCGCCCCCCTCCTACCCTTCTTCCCCACTCTCCCTCCACCCTCCACCTCAAAGAATTCAGGACATGCCCTATTTCAATTTGTGGAATGGGGCTGATAGAGTGTTGCAGTTCTGTCATTTTTGGCAGTGAGTGGGACCCATTTCTTTTAGCACCCTTTGTTTTGTGAAGCTTGATGTTCCAATTTTTCTTGTCCCTAAGGTCCTTGGCTGATGACTGCTTTGTAACCACATCCTTCTAGCCAACATGACGTAAAGTAATAGAGCTTGCCAATAGTATTCAATATCTCAGATTGAGATATTTAAGAAAAAAGACTGAATTTGGTGACTCACAAAACCAGATTTGGGCATAAGATGAGAGGGGAAAATATCAAGGAGTTCCATAAAGAAAATATGCAAAATGGTTTAAGTTGCAGCACCATTCTTAGGGACTGTTGTTGGCCCCCTCTAAGAATCCTTTTAACTTTTGAAACTGCTCTAACAAAAATGTGTTATAACTAGAAATTGTGAATGCCAAACTCAAAGTAATTTCTGAGTTTAGAATTTCATTGCAAATAAAACTATCAAGCACTTTCTTTTAATGTTATGTTTAGTATGAGACTTTTGTTAGATCCAAGTAGTTAAACTGGCAGCAAAGTTGCCAGTTTGAAATTGCCAGTTGAAGATGTAATTGTGAACTTTTTAAGACAGATAACCACTAAACAGGCAACCTTTTAATGGCTCTGATTTTAACGCAAATTTCAATCTCAGGTCATTTTGGTGGTTTTGATTTCTGTTTCTTAAGTTGTTTTACAAATAACTATATATTCTAAGTGGTATATTTATGAACTGCACTGCAAATTGTTCTGTTAGCCCAAGTTCTACTTCTAACCAGTTTTTCCAACTTACCTTGATGGGGCACTAGTCCCAGAAGAAGGGTTGTGTTTAGTTTGTTTGCTTAAGCCATTGTCATAGACATAGGCTTTGATGCCTTTCTCTTGATTGTTAGGTTGATAATTCTATGAAACTTTTTTCTCAAAAATATACATGGTAAGCTGGGAGTGGTGGCATGCTCCTATAATCCCAGTTACCTAGGAGGCTGAGGCTAGGGATCACTTGAGTCCACAGGTTTGAGACAACCCTGGGCAACATAGCAAGACCTAGTCTCTAAATATATAATATATATTTTTATTTATATATATATTTATATAATTAAATCTATATATATACATGGTAGAAAAGTGAAGGCAAATTAATTTTGGAGGGTGAGTTTAATCAATGTTTTTCTGAGTTCTTAAACCATCTTCTGTTAAATTTTAACTGCTCTTGAAAAGAGACTTTCATGCATTTGGTCATGGTACTGGTACTTAATGGAAAACCTTACACCAAGAAATCCTCACCTCCAGTAATGATCAGTAACACTTCCTATTATGACTTGTCATTTTGTTTTCCCTTAACAGTGCTGTATGGATGGATGATTCAATGTAGTTGAGCCCAGAGTGTCATTCACACCAATCTTTAAAAAGCTTTTTGCAAGTATCACACCTATTAACTTGATAGATTTTCCATCTAAAATTATACTAGACTTATTTTCCAGAAATAACACATCTGGGTTTCTCAGGCCTGCTTAAATAAGCAAGTAGACGCTAGTCCATTTTTACTCTTGTCATCTTGCAGAGGGATCTGCTCGTCTCACTATGAAATAGAATATTTTTACTTTGGTTGCCCTTTCATCAGCAGATCCTCCTAGAGCAAGAATCAGCTTTGGAATGAAATGCAGCAGCTCAAAAATGTCCTCATGTCTTACAGATACTCCTGTAGAAGCAGGGACTAAATAGTGCAAGTGTTCTCTTATTGCATAAGAAAACAATTGTCGGTATATTAAAATAGGAATAGGTTCTAGACTTTTTTTTAGATTGAGATTACAGGTCACTTTTTCCTCTCAACCATCAAAAAGGAAAGACATATATCAGATATGTCTGTATTATCAGAAACTCAGATCAAACTCTAAAAGACTATTAATTTCATTCTCTAATTAGTTACCAAAAAAATCAGACCAACTATTCTAAAAACATGGTTTGTAGTAATCAAGTTTCTTTAAGCTCATTGTACCTAAGATACTCCATTCATGTCATAATGTAGAGAACATGACATGCAAACCCAGAAGATAACTCTGGATCAAGATGGCTTACTTAACACATATGGTTACTTGCCAAAATCCCATCTTCATTGCCTCTATGCCTGCTATCTGTTGGAGTAAAGATTAATTGGGATAGTTTATAGGAAAAAGAGAAATTATTTTATTTGAAATTCTGAATGGTAACATGAGTCAATGTTTTGTTCTAATACAATAACTTTTAAAAAATTGTCTGTGCATATATTGGTTTTATAATTTTCTCTTTAAGCAAAATATTCTTAACCCCTATAGACAATGAAGTGGTTGGGGCAGGGGGGGGAGAGGACGGAGTGAAAACATTAAAGGCAACTGAAGTGAAAAGAATGAAAGAATTCCCAAATATTGAACACATACAGAAAGAAAAACTTGTAGCTTAAACTCTAGGAAAAGAAGCCTTGAAGGAGAAATAGACTTGTTAGCACCACAAAGGCAGATTCTGAGTGAAAAAAGTTCCACTATAATCTCTACTACTATGTCTGTGACTATTGAGGTAAGGCAGTAAGGGTTTATACCTTTTCATTTTCTCCATCAGGACATTTAAATTCAGGAGTGATTGGCATAAAGATGATACTAAAGCACTGTAAGTGAATAAGTTCATCTAAAGAGATATTGTAGAGAAGAAAACCTATCCTAGTTAGTTACAAACAACAGTATTAAGGATTAAACAAAAGAGAAGGGGCTATTAGAGACACTGTGAACAAAACTAGTGTCAAGTAAGAATGCAGAATCACATAAGGTAAAAATAAAAAGTGTTTCATGAAGATGAGATTGGTCAACTGTTATGAATACTCTAAAGATATGGACCCTACCTTAATGCCAAGAATGGTTATCCAAAAATATGTAGATAATGATGACTTATAGAAACTCAGATTCATGGACTTCAGTGGTATAATATTTTCTTCTATTTCAAAGGGAATAAAATCACATAAGACAGAAAAGCATAGAAATAGTGTTCAATAAATATTTAATGTGCCAAGTGCTAGAAAAACATACAGAAAATACTTAAAGTACATGGCTCCTACCCTCAAGATGATCACATTCTAGAGGGAGAAACAAATATAGGTAACCATAAAAGACAGCAACAATAATAAAAAGTGCTCATTGTTTTCCTAGCCTCTTTGGGGATTGTTAAAACTACTTATATAAAAGAAATAGAGTGTTGATAATGAATTATACACTCTAAAATGTATTTAAATTAGTGTAAAGATCTGCAGTTGCTAAAATGAGTCTTAAACCCTGACATGTCTACCAATAAACGCGAAGATCAAAACTCAGAATGCAAATGAACTGTAAGAAAATAATTGTGAAGATGAAATAGATAACATAGTTGTTAATATATTGAACAGAATTTAACTTATATCATTTAAATTATTTAGAAACTTTCTCTGGTTTGGGTTGCCAGAAATTTAATTACCTTTGGAGAAACAGATTGGGTCTAGAAAAGCCTGGCTAGTGTTAAGAAACCCTGTGAGGAGTAAAGAACCTTCCCACCAACCTCCCCTCAGGAAATAGAAGGCTTGAGGGGCAATATGATTCTTTATCTCCTATATATGATGAAGACAATGTTATAATTTCTCGTTTAAGTGACGTAGTAACAAAGACTAAAGTACAACTTTGAAAGCATGAGCATAAGAACTTTTAAACATGTTGTGATGTATATTAATATATCAAAATGGGAAACTCATCCATTAGACTTACATTCTAACCTCTGAGTGGTCAAGTAATCCAGTGTTTTGCTCTTTGACTCTAAGAAGATGTTAAACAGTAGAAGTCTTTCACAACCATGTGATTAAAGTTTACAAGATTTTGAATCTGGGTATGACATAGGAACAACTGGGAGTAGTACAAAAGGTGTAGAAAAGGTCTCAGGACAAAACATGATACCGTTTTCATATGTGACTAGTTTTCATCAAGAAGTATGTTTTGACAGAATATTAAAAAATCATTATGCCATTTATGCTACTCACTTTTTAAAGCTTTGAATGCTAAAACCATAGTCTAGGGTCTGACATGAAAATGTGTCTGTCGCCTACTCAGAGTATATATCTACTCTCAGCCAAATCTAAATAAAATCTTAGCACATACCAGATAAATTCACTGTTTAGGAAAAACCATGTTAGCCTGAGCTTATAAAAAGAATAGTGCATAAAACCTGCATCCGTAAAAAAAATATATGCATGGGAAATAGCCAAATTTTCCAGTAGCCACTAAAGGATCTTTTCCCCTCCCTCTCACCCCCCCCCCACATACACAGCAGACTAAAACAAGGAGGTAGAATTTCACTTTTACATGCATAAAACAAGACTTTTTGTTTCTATCAACATAGATTTACCAGCATTAAAATCAAAATGAGTTTCCCATAGGTAATATCTATGTACTAATCTGTCAGGATTTTTGCCTCCTCATAGTGTATAATAATGGTATGGGGGGGAGGGTCCTCAGTATTTTTTTATAAATCTTTTCTGTGACTTGAATTACTCAGCTCTAGTTCCTAAGTGGACACTCACAAACTATTCCACCTACTTACTCTGTCCTCATCACCTCATTATCAAGTGAAAACAAGTGAAGATGCCTGACGCTTGGCTGTGCTGACAGAATCTTAGTGTGCATTTTACTACCTGAGTTCCTTGAGTTTCCCCCTGCCTCTCAAACAGGTCTTCCCCTTGCTGCTTTCAGAGTGCAAGCTCTGACTGGTAGGGTAGAAATGAAAGTTTAGAGGTACTTAAGTGTTCAAGTAGGGAAACTAGTGGAGGAGGCCTGCTGCCTATCTCTGTAGGATCTCTCCTGAGCAGAAGTGGAAGCTTCAGGATACTGGGCATGGAAGTGGGATTTCTTTACTGAAGATGACAGTGTATTGATTTAGTCCTGTTAATGCCAAGTTTTTACTATTTGGCACACAGTCCTCAGTCTAACTCAGTTCCTCTTCCTGTCAACAGCATTGGCTCTGGAGTCAGATGACTTGTGTTCAGATTCTAGTGTTTATTATTTCTGTGTTTATTATTTTACCTTTCCATGCTTCTTTTTTTGGCAAAAAGAAATCCCACTAAGCTTTTGTTATATACCAAACACCCATACCCTAACTACATCCAATGGCGTCCTGCCTTACACTTTGCTTTTTTACTTTTTAAAAGTTGCATTCAGACTTCTCAAAAGCCTACAGTCAGTCTCTGCTCTCACCTGTTTGAGGAGCTCAGTATTCCTATCTCCATCTTTTTTGAGGAAAGAAATGAGGGCAGAAATGCAGAGCCTTCAGTCCTGGTTCCAGGCTGAGTGACTGTGAGGAAACCCTCTCAGAACCCCAGCAGCAGAGGGCGCCACATTCCCTCTAGGCTTTTTCCTTCCTGGTGTTAAGACAGCACTGGCTTTGAAGAGAAGCCCTGCCAATAGGCCAGAGCAGAGGCCAAAGCCCCTCTCAGTCTTGCAGTCGTTAGACTCTGACTCTCAGGAGGGGCTTCCACTCTGAGGTGAGTATGAGGCCGAAGGTCATCCCAGCGCTGAGAGGGCCAAGTCCCATTTGGAGGGCAGGGTAGGCCAGTGGTGGCCTAGAAGCCACAGCAAAGCACTCGCTTTTCCAGGCCCAACGGAACCTGGAACATCAGACTTGGATTCTGTAGATAAGACCAGATCTGAGGGAGGCCCTACAGGGAGAGGGGGGCGCTGCACCAAGGCTTTACTTTCTTAGACCTGGCAGGATGGAGGGAGGGCCTACAGCTAGGAAGCAGCCAGGCCCAGGAGAGTGCCACTTGTCTTTAGGCCTTTGTCCCCCACCATCTCCATTCTTCAGACTGAAGAGGCAGAGAGGAACTAACCACTGCTGCTGACCCACTGTATCTTTGAACTGAGTGAAAGAAGGAAAGTAGGTGTCTGCAAGTTGTTTCTCCTCTGGTGGAGATCAGCGTCTCCTTCCACCATCTTTGCCTTGGTACCTAGGAAATGAAAAATACAAATTTCTGAGTCCTCTCTCTCCTTGAGACATCCATGTCAGTGTTTATGGATTATTTCAGCTCTAGGTTGATAAAGCCTTAATGCTGGGAAAGATGGCAAGCAGGCAATGACCACCTTAAGTGAAGAATTAGGTCTAAAGGTGGAACCTCAGAATTAATAAGCATGTATAGTGCAAGAAAATCAAATCTGGGTAGGTTCTTTATTGATTCTGGCAGTCAAAAAGGATGTCAAAGCCTTCAGTGGGTTTTAAGGCTTTAATGCTCTGAGGGAAACAGCTACGAAGGCATACCAGGCAGGGAGGCTGGGCCATATGGCAAGCAGGCAGGGCTGGGCAGCAGGAGCAGGGGGGCTAAGGAGGCAGGCAACCCCCCTAACCCCCCAGGAATCTTCATGCTCCTTCACTAGGCTTTCTCTCACGTTCTGTATACTCTCCTCCCATTCTCTTCACATTCTCTCCTCTGAGTGATGCTGCCCCTTTATCGCCACAGCCGAGGCTCAGGTGTACCCAGTCACACATGCGCACACCCACTGGACCAGGTATGTATAATCAGTCATCGGGGCACAATACCACAGGTGCTGGTCATAGAAGCTAATGACGGGAAAAGCCTGACCAACTCATTGCCCATACAGCATGATATGCCTAAAATACGTAAAACTAAATGTTTTGTTAGTATAATCAGTATGTATAGATTAAAAATATCAGGCAAGTCAATAAAAATATATTCACATTCTATGTCAACATGTACACACTCTAATTCCATTAGTCATAGCATGAAAAATAATTGCTGTATTTGTATATAGTCACTTTAAGCATAGTAACGGGAATGCTTGATTCATTCACAACCTAAAAGATTGAGGTAGATTTTGTTTATGCTTCTCAAATCCTCCGCAAACTAGGCAAGTTCTCTACCATATTCCTACCTCTACAGGTAGAAATTGGTCTCCTGTCTGTCTGCAGATTGGGAGGCTCATAAGTTCCAGCCACCTTCACATCTACGTTTGCACCTGGACCTCCGTGTTCTCATTTGTAACGTGAAGGAGTCCTGGGAAAATAATCACTAAGGCCCCTTCAGGCATGAATTCTGCATGACTAAGTCTTTGTAGAGCACAACCAAAATAATGGTTCTTTTGTCGTTCTCGTGGGACTAGATCATCCTGGGCAGATGGAATCACATGGACTGTGCAGAGAAGCACAACTGAATAACGGCCATGTATTGGGGCAGTGACTTCAGTGCTTTATGGAGTGAGTGAATGGTGTTTCATAAGAGGTGTTTCACGGCGAAACAAGCTCGGCAGACCATGTTGAGTATTTTTGGATAGCGAGTAACAAAGGATGCATCCTTTTAAATGTTTAAGTATTTCAGTCATTTTTGCTCTGCATACGCTGGCTGCAATAGCAAGTAGGAAGGGCAGAGTCTTTGGTCTCGCCCTGCACAATGTGGGGTTTGAGGTCCAAGCGAGTTTGGCTGCCAAGCCTGGAGCTGAACGCCCAGCGCCCTTTCGGGGAAGGCCGGGGCCAGGCTCGGCTCGGCTGAGCCCGCACCTGTCTCGGGAGGCCGGCGGTCGGCCTTACCTGGGCGGGGCCCAGGAGTTAGCACCCCA
>PVHY01004923.1:57637-88523 GCA_004024945.1 Uropsilus gracilis
CGCACGCTCCTTCCTCCTTCCTGAGTGCCAAGGGAGCTTTCCAGGTAGAGGCTTGCCGGTGACTATTCGGTTTGCATGCTGAACTGTCAGGCTTAGGGTCTGAATGGTGCACGAAGAGCCAGCTAGGAGCAGCGGTGCTCTTCAGAGCTGTGCGAGGCTGAATCTTGAGGTGAGTTCTGACGCCAGCAGGAAATCAGAGTGGAGGGTTAAACGAAGGCGTCGGAGAAGCAAAGCAGAACAATTGGAGTTGTGTCTCCCGTTTCCTGCTTGTCCCCACCCTGTCTTTTACCAGTAAGCTAACAAGATTATGAACTAGTAACTGCTCTCATCAAAAGATTCCATCTTTTTAGCATCTTAGTGTATGTGGTACTCTCCCTACGGAAAATTTTAGTTAAGAATTGAGATGAGGAACCTACATTTATGATGACAAGGTATGAATTAAGATGAACATAATCCTGAATATTCCCCTTTTTCCCCATTTAAATGAGGTGGTTTATAAATTACCCGATAAAGCTGTTACTGGCAACTGGAAGAAGAAACATTATTTAGGGATTCTGTTTGACATCCCTAAATAATGTTTCTTTTCCAGGTGCCTGTAACAGCTTTATGCAGTAACTGTAGTTTTCAGCTTTCTTGTTTTGCCATCAAACGAAAAATTACTTGTTCGTAGGTCCACAACCTGACGTGAAAGTGTACGTTCAATCAGAGCCTAACTTTCAACCCATTTTAGTACCTTCTCTTAGAGCTCCTGACAGATCATCCACATTTTGATTGAGCATTTCAGTGACAGGGAGCTCAGTACTTTTCGAGGTAGCCTTCCTTTCTGTTACTGTCAATAGGGCCTTGTTTTCTGGTTTCCTAGTTGTTAAAGTCAGCTGGCTATTGCTTCTTTGAAGTTGATTCTCATTACTCCTACTTTTGCCAATAGCTCTCCATGGTGTGAAATAATATGTAGAATTTTTCAGAAGAGAGTATCTGAAACTTTCATCAGTGTATGAGTCCATGAGCAAAAAAATAGGTAAGCCGGAGAAAGTAGAAAGTAAGACTTGGCTCCTCTCTTGACTGCCTTTTAGATCCCTGAGCCTTACTTTCCTCATCTGTAATCTTATCTAACCTAGGGTGATAGCAAGAATTAAATGGGATAATCTTCAGAAGGCACTTAGTATTGTTGCCTGGAAGTCAGTTTAAATGTTAGCCTCACTAAATAATAATTGCCTTTGTCTCCTTCCTTACATAAGATTTTCTCTGTGTTAAACATTTTAGACCAAAGTTGAGTTCATTAATTCAGTTTAATGGAGTAGTGCCAAGTCCAACGTGTTATTTCTTTAAGCAAAATCACCTGATAACTTTGTTGGTTCTTGTAATAAATACACCAGAGGTGATAAAAAAAAAAAAAACCTTCCTCTTTCGTCCCATCCTCATGTAGTCCTCCCTCCCCCTACCCCCATTTTGTCAAGGTATGCTTTATTTGCTTTTTAATTATAGTCAAACATTTCCTGAATATGTTTGGCATTACTTTAAGCTTCTCTCCAATATCCAGTTCATAGATGTTTTAATCTTGTTGGCATTCGTTGTGTTCATTACACCTTCCAGTTGTGTGCTACCTGCACATTTAATGAGGTTTTTAGAAGACATTCAGGTCAGTGATAATGTATGGGCAAGGTTCTTTTCCATGCTGGAGTATCTAGAAACCCATGGCAAAATAACTCTAGATTTGGGGAACTTGGATTTAGACCCTGACACCTACTAGCTTTGTGACCTTGAGAAACATCTTTTCCATGTCAGTAAATACTACCTACTTTTTCTGGTGCTTGCTAGAATTCAGAGTGATGTACTAAAAGTACCAAGTACTATAGTGCTCAGGCGTATAATTGATCCGCAGTCGATACTGCTGAGACAACTTAATGAATCAGCTCAACACAGTAAGCATCACATTATCAAACTGTTCTGGTCCCATTGATCAGTCCTCTTCATGAGAATATCATGAGGAAAAAATTAATCAAATGCTCTGCTAGAAATAAAAATCTTAAATATTTCCTGACCTACCACAAAAGTAAATGACATTAAAATGACTGATTTAAAATGACTCTCTTAATAACTGGTTCTTAATGACCTGCTAAGAAAAATTCAATCTGTTTTCCCCATGATATTTCCTGTTTACTGATTAGATACTGATCTTTGCCAGATTGGCATCAAACTATCAGGTTGGTAATTCCTCAAGACAAATTGGGGGGAAAAGTGTGTGTGAATCTCTTAGCCTCTGGAGACTTTTCTCCTTCTCTGTGTTGTTCCAAAGGTTGTCAGGATATTTCTTTGCTCACATCTGATGTTCTCTCTGGAATATAAGCCACCAGAATTTGAAGATAAGAATTCTTTTAAAGTGACCTCTTTGTCTTTATACCTTAGTTCTTGATGCAATTTCTTCTGTCCTTTATAATTTTAAAGAGCTTTTGCTTTTAAGAAAGCAGCAAATTGCTGAGCACTTCTGTTTTCTTTCTTTAATTAATTAATTAATATCCCATCTGCCTTTGAATTTGAGGATGTTTTTGAACTGCAGCCCGTTTTCCATAGTATACACAGCAAGTCAGTGGGGGAGAAATAATTATGGCTTTATAATGTGGAATGTTTGGGAAATAATAAATAATTTCAGCCAGCATCTGATATAGAAAGAGGCTATATATTAAAAATTAAAATGAAACTATGATTTAATTGTAAAATAATTTCCAAATTAGAGTTGTGAAACTAAAGCCATTTCATCTGGGGTGGAAGATAAGTTGGATGGATTTCAGACGCCAGAATTGACAGGGGCCTGTGAACCCGAGGGTGAAAGCTTAGTACTGTTTTAATTCATAACAGTTTGAACTCTGACTGACCAAACAAAACATGAACCCCAGCACTGCTGTGAATTTGTGGCCTTTGCTTTTAAGTGCCCTGAAAGAGGCAGAACTATGTATAGTTCACTACTTTACTTTCAACATCTAACATACGGTGAAGCACATGGATACTTGATCGAAAGCCAAGCTTTAATTTGGAGTCACTGAGTGCCATGAGGTGGAAAACTGTGATGGGTCAAATAACACAAGAAGTGACCACTGTCCTTGAGGAATATTTATGTGGGGAGACAGCATTTATAAACTAGGCTGGACTTAAGTTCAAGAAGAGAATTCTGAGGGAAGGGTTGGAGGAATTCCAGCAGGTCTGAACAAAGGAAATGGGACTGAGCCTGGAAGATAGCATGAATTTGGTTTGAGCAGACAAGAGGGGAGAGCTTGTTGGGGGGAGATAAAGTGACAGGAGGGGGAATTTCAACATAAAGGAAGGCTTCCAGAAGAAAAAAGAGCCAGCCTGGTGGTGTGTGGTAACGATAATGGTTTGATGGGAGGGGGAAATTCCTTGGATTCATGAGAAATTAAATCCAGTAAATCCAACACAGGGTTTTAAAAACTGTTTAAGTCTACCTCTCTCCCCAACTCTCTGAAATACCATCAGTTAAAAAGAACTGCTAAAATGACTCCTAAGAAGTGTGGTACATAGATCATGAAATAATGATTTAACTTTAAAAAGCAAGACTTGCTGAATTCTCAGTTCTTTGAACCAGAATCAATGTATATGGCACTGTTTTCACATAGGAATAATGGTCCCTTTAAGTATTGAGACACACACACACATAGATATATACAATTATATATATTTTATACATAAAATATATTACTGCCTGGAATGTAATTTAATGCATAGCACTTAACACACTTTTAATCTATTATTTATGCCTCTTGTTCTAAAATACTTAAAGTGGTTTCTCTACATAATACAGAAACTAATCTTGAATTTGTAAGGAAGGAAAAGAACTCTACCCTTTAAGTCATTGGCTGGGCCCACAAATCACACTGATAGTAAGTTAATAGAGAAAAAAAAAGTAATTGTTTCTGATTACACATGGGAATCTACAAAGAAATGTGATTCAAGGAGATTGTTAGAATTAGAGGTTTATATACCATCTTAACAAATGGGAATGAAATGTGGAGAAGAGGTTAGAGAAGGGAAAAGAGGTTTGGGGCCTAGGTGGGGTACCTTAAAAGGAAGTTGAGTAGGAAATTAGGATACATAAGGATAAGTAAGTTATCTCCAGAGAAGTTCTCATCCTGATGTAGGAGAGATAAACCTTTCCAAAGGGTAACATATACTTTTGGAAAAAAGGAGGGGGGACTTCAGCTCACAACAATCCATATGACAATGTGGCATATTTCCAGGGCAAACATCCCCTTCAGATTCCTTAATGATACTTAAGGTAAAGAATGTATAATGACTTAGAATATATGTCAGTTAAGATAACTTGGTCAACTGAAATGGTTAAGCTTTAGATACTCTTTTGCACCATGTTAGAATTAGTAATTATCTGGTGGTCACTATTACAGACCAGACTGGGCTCATACTGTGAAATGAGGAAAATTTTATTTCACTATCTCATCTGCCCCCAGAACACTGGCGACAGAACACACATGACTACCTCTTGGAGAGTGATAGCTTTGCCATTCCTCCAGTGTTTACCTAAGGAAACATCCCTTAGGAGATAGCAGCCAATTTGTGAGTGATCATCCCCCTGCCTGCAATCGCCTCACAGGAACCAATATGTTACCCATTTTTATTGCATCCTCACCATTTGCCTTCCTGTGAAATTCCTCATGAATTGTGCTTTGTACCCTATAAATACCACCTTCCTTTTATGAATAAACGTGTTGTCTTTTCCATGCTCTCAGCAACCCTTAGCTTGCTGTAGCTAAGCAGTCTCTCTCGTCGTCCTTTCTTGTACCCTGTATCCCACTCTCAACAATTACCTGTTAAAAATCAGAAATTAAAATTAGAAGCAAATCCCATTAACTATTACATTTGGGACTGAAGTTCAGGCTTGAGGAAAGCTGAGCCTCTATCCTCCACTCATAGGCTTATGAGAGAGACTGACAAATACCGCATTCATTCCAATAGAATGGGACTTGAATTTATACTTTAATATCATTACACAAAGAGCTATAGCTCAAGGGTCATTTTTTGGAGTATATGACTTTCATCTTTGAGAAAGATTTTGAGATTGGACTATGTGTGAGTTGGAGTTTTGTGTGGAGGAATGGGAGAATTGTTCAAAACTAGGTGTGTGCAAAATTTTGATCACTTCTTTTTGATTGTTTTATTCCTTCCTACTACATTCTCAGTTTAGTAATATGCTCTTGTAATAATTGTAGCAGAAAAAAAACTAGTGTTTTTTTTTCTGACTTTTCTCATCCCTAATGACATAAATTTGCTATATACATTGTCCTACCATAGGCCCAGTGAAGTGCAAAGAAAACCCTTGTGAGAAGTAAAAATAAATTAATACATTGATTTTAAATATAAAGTCATTTTTGTTTGGTGGAGAGTTTGTAGTGTGATGTTTTATATTAAGTTGTCAGTGTTTGAAAGAACTTTGTCAGAATTTTGGGTGAACTACAAGTCCGCCCTCAATAGAAATAGCTTGATAAATAAAAGCTTACCAAATCCTAAACCTTTTCCTTTCCTACTAACTTTAGGATTAATAAAAAGCACTCTGTACATGGCACATTTCCAAAAAACAAAAACTACCTTCAAAGTTGGTTAAGGCTGGTAGGTAGGATTCAAGATTATTTAGGTAAATCACAGATAAGTCGTGCATTTATGGAAGATACAGGAGTTGCATAGCCTTTTAATAGGATATATTTGTAAACATGATCTTTTGGAACCAGTGCCATGGAGGACATCAGCAGCCATATGACCTCACAAACTTAGTCTGATTAGAATCCTGCATGAGGTTTAACTCTCACCTGGCTCAGGATAACAGGTTCTTCCTCCTTTTTTTTTTTTTTTTCTTTTTTTTAATATATGTAGTCCAATAGAGGGCATAGTCCTATTTGAGCATTTTTATTTGTTGAGTTCTGTCACTTAGATCATGATTTCCGGCACTATTTTCTTTTCACAAAATGACTGTCATATTAACATTAAATCTGAGTTTGATGAGATTGGATGTGTTCAAGAAGGTATGGCCGTATACCTAAGTCCTTAGTCTGGGTTTGAAGCAGGAGAGATATATTGCATCTAATTATTAATTTTTTTGATAATTTCAATTTTCTGATGAGAAAAGTATATTTGCATTTGACAAGAACTGGTAGAACAGAAAAACAAAAAAAAATTATTACCTACAATCTCTCTATCCAGAGGAACTCATTGCTATTTTCTGTATCTCCATTCTTTTTTAAAACATAATCTGTTTTGAAAAATAGAACCTTTATGTGCACATTATAGTTTTCTGCTTTTAAAAATTAGCATGAGCTGTATGAATCTTCTAATCTTTGTATTAGAAGATTCAGAGGAATTTTATAGTATTTTCAGTATTTCTCACTTCTAAATGACAAACTTTTTACCTAATGATAACTGCATTTTAAACTATGTGATATTACAGGAAAGACATAACAGTCTTGAAAATATGTTCAGTGAATGGAAGTATTGTGGAGAATTGTTCATCTAACAAATAAGTTAATTTACAGTATGTGTCTTTAAACAATGGTTTTGTTATTGAAAGCATGACCATTTTGCTATGGTCAATTAAACCATTTGATCGGTAATTTAAAAAGGTAACATGAGCATTTCCTCGTGTTAGAAAATATTCTTTTTACTTGTATTCTTTTAATACATTTTTGTAGTATGAACTACATAATTGTCTTAAAAGAACACATTTATTAATTATTTGATTCCTATGCATAAAGAATCTGAGGGCCTCTCACAAGTCAAGCAGTCAGTTGGGGCTGTGATCTTATCTGAAAGCTTAATTGGGGGGCATCCAGTTCCTTTCACTCAGTTGTAGAGAGCTCTTCATTCCTTGCCTCAGGGGCCTTTTCCTCTGGCAGCTCACTAGACAGCAGCTAGCTTCCAGTAAAACAAGATGTGGTCTTCTTGAAACCTTTTAGAAGTGACACCCCATCACCTCTGCTTTGTTCTCTTAGTCCTACTTACGCAAGGGATGGAACTCCAGGTAGCAGTAATAACTGAAGGCCACTTAGGAGGCTATCTACTATAATTAAGTTTCCTAAATATTCCAGGATATCGACATACTGCAAATCTCTATAGGATATATAGGTTATTTTCAGCTTTTCTAGTTATAAAGAGGAGTTATCTTATAAATGTTTGTCAGAAACTGATGGCTTTTCTAAGGTAGATCCATAAAAGGTGGAATATTTGGGTTAGAGCTTTAACGTGACTTAAGTTATGGTTGAACCAGTTTACACTGCTAACATCAGTGCTTGAGTGTGGTCATTACATTTCACCTGTTTAATACAGTTCTTTTTTAAAATCTGGTCCTTTTATTATGTTTATTGAGGTAATACTGATTTCTGACAATTTCCAAGGTATAGTTCACACCTGTACAAAGTGTGCACTCACCATCCGAGCACCAGTAGTCTCCCACCACAGTTCATTGAACCCCCTGCCTTCATTGCTCTCATTCCCTTGTCCTCCCCCTCTGGTAGCTTCAGTTCAGCTGTCAGACTTCAAGGACTTGTTCGTGTTGATGGCCGGATGCAAGGTATTGAGGGAAGAAACACTAGAGAGATTACCCAGCCACGACTGGGGGCCTACTGGAGGTTATCAACCAAAAGGCAACTTTATTAACAAAAGAAAGGGGTATTTATAGACACAGGGTCGGTTGAATTTCAAAGAAAACAAACACAAACCTGAGAGGCAATTAACATTCTAAAACCTAAGAGTAATTGAGGAAGGAGGAGTGTAGGCAGATGGTCACTACCTCTGGTTTCAGAAAGTCAATGCAATAATTCAGTCCCGCAGTTTTCTGGGGTCAGGTTAAGGAGAGAGGTTTAACTTGTCTTGTTTGCATTGATTTTTATCTGGTTTGCAAATGGTGCACAGCAGTTTTGTTTTCCTTTGCTTTTTTATAATCCACGAGTGAAATCATCGAGTATTTTTCTCCTTCTGAATGATTTTGCTTATCATAATTCCTCTGTTTCCATCTATGTTGTTGCAAATGGCAGGAGCTTACCTATTAATAGTTGACAGTATTCCACTGTGCATATGAACATCTTAATCCATTCATCTGTAGGTGGGCACTTAAGTTGTGTCCTAGGCATTTGTAAATAGTGCTGCAGTGAGCATAGAAGTACATATGTTCCTTCAAATTAGAATTTGCATTCTAGGTGTCAGTGCCTAGAACAGCTGGGTCATATGGTAGTTCTACTTTGAATATTTTGAGAGCTCTTCATATTGTCTTCAGACTGAACTAGTTTCAGAAACTAGTCAACATTCCCACGACAGTGTAGGAGGGTCACTTTTCCCCCCACATCCTCAGCCACATATGTTTCTGGGCTTATTGACAGAAGTCATTCTCACAAGTTTATCACGGTACTTTTGTATCAAATAATGCTGTGCCATAATTTATAAAAATAAATTGTTCCATAATTAGGTCATTTATTTGAATTAACACATGTCATAAAATCTGAAAGGGAAACATTGTGACAAAGCAGCAAGATCTCTGGAACCAGAACCAGAATATGTGGGTTTTAGAACAGGCAGTACCATTGGTCTCAGATACAATGTTATCAAAGCCACATGCTTCCTCTGGCAGGATATTTAACTTACTTAAGTTACACATCAATGTATTTAGTAAAGGGAGGAAAAAGAATTCCTCTCTGTTTAAAAAATAATAATGGTTAGAAAGCCTTTTTTTAAAAAGAAAGCATTTTATAAATTTGAGATAGGAGCCTCTGAAGTAAATTTTGACTTAGCATGTAAGGGTGATTAGCTCCAGGTAGTCAGATTGCAGTGAGCTGAGAACTGCACTTTTGTATTTATTTTGATTTCATGCTGGAATTCAAGTTTGGATTCCGAGTTTCATTACAAGATCTAAATAACCCAATTGTAACAAACTAAAGACAAAATTCTGACATTGCCAGCCAGTTCTCGCCCCACTCCCATGTCCCATCCTTCTGCCTCCTCATTTCCTTAAGGAACTAGCTTGAGAATCTTACAGAGCTTGAGATTTAATTCATGTATCATGAGTGTCGTTGTATCATTCAGCTAGGACATGACATCATCGAGAAATGAGGATAAGGTTTACATGTTTTACCAGCTTCATGGTCTGGATCGGATTTCCTTCAGCTAGCTTTTTCCCCAACTAGTTGGTCAGAAACTGCTTTTCATTTGCTGCAAGGATTTATATCACAGTGCTGAGGAATAACTACGAGCTGATGATCAATATTCATCAACAGGGCGATCAGGTGAAGCCAGACATGTACCCAGAGTAAAGCCCCGAGGATGGAAGAAATGCTGGTTTATCTTCTCCACCTGCAGGATCTGGTAATGAGATGAGGCATGGACACCTGATTCTGTTCAAGATCCTAAACTGTTGATGACATTATTGTATTATAATTCAAACTAGAATTATGTAATAATAAGCTTACGATATAATAGAGTATATCTTTAAAGCACTTAAAATAATCACTTTGACACCAGTACGTTTAGAGGGCAGTCTAAGAGGAGGAAAGGAAACACTGAGCACCTTTCTGTGGTCCAGGATAGTTATCCAATGTTCACATAAAGCAGCTCACTTAATTTTATGAGCAATGTCTAAGATACGTTGCTAGTTACAGATGAAGTTGTTAAGACACAGCTCTTCTCTGCTATATTAGAGTCTAAAACATTGTCCTTTAATCGGCAATGTTTTCTCTGGCTCTGCATTGAGAAAATTTGGCCCAACTGTGACTTCAGGAAGTCATTGTGGACGACCCTGTTGGGAGCGGCTGAACACTATGGGTGTTCTGTGCATGGAGGATGAAACTAAAGACTGCAGTTGTGCAGTTTAGGGGACCTTCAGACTGACCAAAATCATATTTACTGTATTTTCTAGATTTTACTTTTTGGTGGGAGTACTAAATTTGGGTTCTTTTACATCTATCCGCTTAACTGGACTCATTTGACCTTGTTAGGAAATTATAGTGTAGTTCAATGATGCTCAGTCTAGTCAGTACAAAGACCTCTGTTTAACATCCAGTAATCACGAGCCCTACAAGAGTATACCCAGTACCTATTATTAGAGACTAAATAATGACCTATGTGCCATTCGGAACTGTTATATTTTTAAATGAATTTGCATTTTTATTTCATCTTCATTGAAATTCAAGATACTATATATACACACACAAGTTTTTTTTAAAAAGAATACCATTTGGTTTTCATTGTAGCGATATACATTAATTCAGGGCTAGGGGTCCTCCCATAATTTCAGATATCAATAGCATCTTAGGAGTGAAATAGTAAAGTAGTAATAATAAGCCATCTCTGTAGTGTTTAAGATCATCTTTGGGGGTTTAGTGGGCTCTCCATTTCCAGATCAGATTTTAGAATTATTTGTGGATTTTGGTTGGTTTTGTTTTGGCTGGAACCAAACTCATTTATGTTGTAATCTATTTTGGGTGACATCTTACCTGGCATATCCCCAAGGAACTTATTCCTCAAGCTCAATCTGATGACACCACACCCAGGAGGGATGTGCAGGATGGACTGCAGTAAGCATCCTTGTTCAGCGGTCCAATAGAAGACCTAGTAGTTGCTATATCCACTCACGAAGGGATACCAAGGCTCTGTCCTAATACACTTCATGTGCAGTAAGGAAACAAGGAGGGAAACAAGTAAAGGGGGTTTTCTTTTCTTTGCACAACTATGGTGTGTATGCACACTGGGTAAAAGGAGAATTGGGGGGAGGAAAGTCTCCCTTAGATTTTACTGTTTGGGGCTGAAAACAGCATAAACATTGCTCACTTTGCCACTAGGGCGAGAATAAAACAAAGGACCCTCTGAGGCATTACACAACCTGCAGCCAGAATAATTTGTGGTTTCTTTCTCTGCCAGTCATGTCTCCCTTTGGTTTTATTCTCTTTAATTTTGAAGACAGTTACACTGAGGGACATTAGTTCTAAATATATAATAGAAACTCAAGAAAACGTGACAAGGAATGTTTTCACTGATTACTCCTTGTGTATGTTAAGATTATGTCCTAAACTCTCTTCAATTTTTTTAAACGTATTCTAAACGTTCTTGTAATCAGCTTATTAAAATGACAAGAGTCGAAATACTTCTCTTGATTAATATCAAAAGTTTAAGGTACTGTTACACCTTCAACTCATGGTCATAGTCATTTCTAGTCTGACAGCATCATCTCAGAACGGGCAATCACACATGCTACCCAGAAAGCCAATCATAATCATAGTCTGCTAACTGACCAACTTGCATTCATAGCTAATGTTACTAAAACTTATTTCCTCATTATGAATCAACTACCTCAATAAGGGAAATTGAAATTACGCAAAGCTTATTTCCTCCTCAGCAGTATACAGGTTGGGATTGCAATTGCTTTTTTAAGATACCTGTCAAATTCAAAGACTAACAGTAGTAGAATATTTTATTTTCAGCTTTAGTTTCCTTTAGGGATTATAATTTCTTATTCATGATAAATCTCAAGAGACCATTACAGGATAGAAACTATGAACTAAAATCTGATCCATAAAAAAATGGAGCATTTACTAGTCCTGTCAGGGCAACTGCATCTTCTCTGAGTGTGTGATAAGCAAGTCCATTCATTACTGGACCATTCCATTCATTACTTGATTAGTGACATGACTGTGTTATTCACGGAAGATAGGACAGGAAGCACCCAGAAATGGGTGCTTCTGGTGTAGTGGTCTCTTTGGAAGCCTGGGAAATCCTGAACCATGAAGAATCTGTTGACAGAGATCAGGTGTGAAGGACTGGGACAGAATTTGAATTAGGGGAAGTTCTATAAATTCAAAAGGGGAAGGATGTTTACCACTAAAAACATAAGCTGTGACTGGATAAAGTATGTCAAAGTAGCTGTTACTCCAGAGCCTGGAATAAGGAGTGGGAGCTCCTTGCTTGCTCCCTGATCTCCTTGGTTAGTTTATCTACTGGTGGAAATAGCCAGGTCTGTATGTCTGTTTCATCCACAAGTCAGGAGGAAGGAGATGGTAAACATCAGTTAGTACGCTGAAGTAATGAACTATGGCTAAACTAGCTAAAGGCTAGAAGGCATACAGTTATACTCTCTAGGTATTTTAATGTCCTACAGACTATAGAGAGATGAACTCAGACTAAAGGAAATGTGGAGGATGGAGTATTACCACTGAGTTCTTTGGGTAAAGTTACGCATCTCTCTGGGTGCCTGTATCCCTTCCCCCGCCCCTGCTACAAGTTCAGGAACATTAGAACAAAATATTCTCATATTAAATTTCCAAATTGATTTTTTTTTTTGCCATTATTCTAAATCAAAGTATAGGTTCCCAGAGGAAGTAAGAAATAAAGCCCTTGAGCTGGCAGATGCAGGTAAAGGAGACATCTTGCTCTCATAACTCCATAGTATATGACCACTGAAATCGGCTGATTTCCAGCCAGCATAAGAACAAGAACAGCAGCACACCTATCACGGGAGCTGACAGCCCCCACATGCTGCTCGGTGTGCTATGCATTCCAGGGCACTGCAGGAGCTGGACTTCTAGACTTTAAATAGAATGAAAACTTGATGTGAGTGATTCAAACAGGCAGGCTTTGTCAGGTATAAATATATCAGTCTCCTGGATGTGTACCTTCCACAATGTTCTCAAAAAATGGTTTTGTATATTTTATTGAAGTAAAAATGACAGTGAAATATGCAGATGTTAGAGTACAAAATGACACATTTTGACAAATGTAAACACCAAGTCATCAATGGAGATATAGAACATTTCCTTCAACCAGAAAGTTTGTGCCCTTCCAGGCAGTTCTGACCACCTCCTTCAGGAGAACCATATTATGATTTCTCTTCTTGGCACTACTATTGCTCATTCTTAGAATTTATATAAATATAAGCCCTTTATATCTTGCACGATATTTCTGAGGTTAGTCCTTATTGCATGCATCAATAGTTCATTCTTTTTTGCTGTCATATAGTATTCCATTTTATGGATACCCCCAATTTGCTTATCCATTCACCAATCAGTGAAATTTGGGTTGTTTCCAGCTTTGATCATTGTTAAAGTTGCTAAGGGTGTTGCTAGGTTACTTTTGCAGACATATTTCCATTTGTCATAGATAAATACCTAGAATGAAATGATTCTCATAGAGTACATGCCTAGTTAACTTCATAAGAAACTACCAAAGAGTTCTTTAATTGGTTGCATTGTATCATACTCCCACCAGTAATATATGCAGCCCACCTCCTCACCAACACTAGGCATTGTTGGACTTTCAAATTTTAGCATTCCTACTAGGTATATAATGGTATTATTGCATGTGATTTTGAAAGTACCTTTTAAATTTACATAAATTAAGTTTATATTGAACAGTTTTGTTTTTTTAATGTACGGATAGATCGATATAGCCACCACCACAGTGAGGGTTCAGAATCATTCTGTCACCCAAAAGTTTCTTATGGTTCCTCCTTCATAGTCACTCTCTTCTCCTGGCTCCTAATTCCTGGTAAATACATCTGCTGTTTGTCCCTGCAGTTTTGTCTTTTCCAGAATGTCACAAAAATAGAACCATGCATTATGTACTCTTTCAAGACTAGCACTTTTAATCAGCGTAATACCTTTGAGTAATCTCTATTGATTATCAATCTTTCTCTTCAAATTTTGGCAATTATGAACAGAAGCAGCAATACCATGAAAGTTTTTTTATGTGAATATAGTTCATTCTCTAGGGATTGATGTGTCATGTGGTATGTGGTTATTCCAAGTTTTATATGAAACCACTAAATTCTTTTCCAGAATGTCTGTGTCATTTTGCATTCCCACTAGCAGTATATGACTTTCTAGCTGTTCTGCATTTTATATTCAATTTTTCAGACTTTACCTATTTAAGAGTTGTGTTATCTTACCATGCTTCAGTTTCTCCACTGGTTCTAATGATACTGAATTTTTTTTCATGTACTTGCCATACCTTAGTGATCTTGGGTGAAATGTCCCAGCAATTCTTTAATTAATCTTTTTAGTTGAGTGATATTTTTACTGTTGAGTTTTGATAGTTATTTATCCTAGCTTGAAGTTAAATAAATATTTAGGAGACTTGACAATACAGTCTTCCATATAATGAAGTTTATTTAGGTTTTTTACAGATTTTCAGTAACAATTTGAATCTTTCATGTATTATGCATGCAATATAAAAACCCATAAGTAAACATATTTTTCACACTATTGCAAGGTTAATTTCAGCTTCTAGTTACTCCCTAAATATGCAAGAACCAACAATTGCTTAAGTATCAATTTCATTTCCTGAGACCTTGATAAAATTATTCTAGTATTTTTTTACATAAGCTTTAGAATTTTCTGCATATAATCATGTCATCTGCAAATAAAGGCAATCTTCATTATCTTCCTGTCAGTTTTTATGCCTTGTATTCCTTCCCTCCCTCCAGTACAATATTAATAGAAATGGAATGCGCACTATTGCCATGTTCCTGTCACCGGGAGAAAGTGTTCAGTCTTTCACATTGTTTAACATTAGCTTGAAGGAGTTCTTCTGATTGCTAGTTTGCTAAGAGGATTTTTACCATTGTTGCAACAAACGCTTTTTTGCATGGATTGAGATGGTTGATTGAATTTTTCTCTTTATGTTGGTAATAGTGAAACCTATTTATTGATTTTGAGTAAGTCCTGAATTCTGGTATAAATCCATCTGGTCATAGTGTATTATACATTTTATACACACTGGATTCAATCTGCCATTTAAAAAATTTTTATCTGGTTCTGTGGGCAGGAGCAATGTTGATGTAAGAGTTTTAGAATTGTTTTTACTTGTGGCAACAAAGTGATCCTGACCTCACACATAAAATTAATTTGAAAGTGTTTCCTCTTCTCTATTTTACAGAGGAGTTTGGGTAAGATTGTTATTTCTTTCTAAGGTGTTTGATAGAATTTAGATTTCTAGTTTAGTCATTTAGGCCTGGGCATTTTTGGGGGGTGGGATGGGGTTTAAGTTACAAATTCAGTTCCCTTGATTTAGGGCTAGCAGACTTCCTATTTTTCTTGCAATACTTTTGGTTGTCAACTTTGTTGACACAAAGCTATTCAAAATATTCCCTTGTTTTTTAATGTATTTTAGATCTGTAGTAATGTCCTTTCTGAAATATAGTTTCAGGTTCACACCTCTCCAACAATACATATATCGTCATACCATACCTGCCACTATACCAATAAACCCTTACCAGTCATTGAGTGGTCCTCCTCACTTTGCTCCCATCTCTTCTGCTCCACTAAACTTCAGTTCTGTGGTCAGAATCCAGCTGTTTTTCCTCTCCTTTGCTTTCTCTCTCTATTCCATATGACTGAAGTCAGTATTTGAGTTTCTCCTTCTGAGTTATTTCTGTTTAGCATAATCCCCTCAAATTCCATCCATGTTGTCACATTGCATCCAAGTGACAAGATTCCATCTTTTTGTATCTATTCTGTATGAGCACCACATCTTTAATCATCTGGCATGGACACTTAGATTGTTTCTATGTCATGGCTGTTGTAAATAATGCTTCAGTGAATATATCAAATAAGTATACATCAAAGGCGTGCCTATCTCGCTTCAAATCGGTGTTTTCATAGTCTACATAAATACCTAGATGTAGAATTGCTGGATCATAGGTTGTATTTTTTGTGGAATCTCCATATGGTTTTCAATCGAGGCCACACCAATTTACATGCTTCCAACAGTACGAGCAGCCCTACCAACATGTTGTTTGTGGTCTTTTTGATAATAGGTACACTCACAGGTATGAGATGGTAATTCACAGTGATTTGATACGCATTTTTCCTGATAAATGATGAAGCACATTTTTCCATGTGCTTGTTAGGCAGCTGTATATCATCTTTGGAGACCTGCCTCCTCAGACTTCTGCCCATGTTTTGACTGTTTTTGTTTGAGTCACATGAGTTCTTTATAACTCACTGTTACTAACCACTTGGCAGAGAGGATGTGCTATTTTTTTTTTCTCATTCAGTAAGGTATCTTCACTTTGATAGTTTATTTTACTGTGCAGAAGCTTTTTGTTTTAATGTAATCCCTTTTATTGCTTTTGTTTACCTTGTTGTTGGAGTCTGAGTCTGAAAAGATTTTTCAAAGGTTGGATCATAAACATTTTTAATCCATTTTGAATTGGGGTGTGCTGTGATAGTGATCTAGTTTCCGAGCACAGTGCACCATTGGCTGATGAGGCTGTCCTTTCTCCACTGTATGTTCTTCACTCCTGTGTTGTAAATTGTCTATATGTGCGGGTTCCTTGATGGATCAAATTCGTTGATTTGTGTGTGTCTGTCTTCATTCTAACACTATACTGTTTTACTGTTTCTTCGTAGTATTGTTGAAGTCGGGGAATATGATACCCCCATTCCTTTTTGCTCAGGATTATTTTGACTAGGTGTTGTCTTTTCATTCCATACAAATTGCAATACTTTTTTCTGTTTCCTTGAAGAATAACTGTGGGATTTTGATGAGCATCAAATATGTGTATTGCTTTGGGTAAAATGGTCAGTCTAAGAATGTTTGTTCTCTCAGCCCATGAGCACAGATTATCTTTCCTGCCATTGCTTTGAACAGTGTTTTCATGTACAGAAGGCAAAAATATCTTCTGTACGTGTATCCCTGGCTACTTCTTTTAGATTGTTGCTTGCATATAGAAACACCAGATTTTTGTATTGGTGTTTGTACAAAATATTGATTTTGTAACCTGACACTCAATGTACTGTTTGTAATAGTGAAAATCTTTAGGGTTTTCTTTGTGCACTCACATGCAAATAGTGAGTTTTACTTTTTTCTCAATTTATTTCCTTTTCTCAATTTATTTCCTTTTCTAGCCTAGTTGCTCTGACTAGGATTTCAAGTACTATGTTGACTAATAGTAATGAGTGTGAGAGACAAGTTTATTTAAGAAAAGTGAAATAAAAGATCAGAAATATAGATGACAGAATAGGAGGATAGCCTGGGGTTGGCCAGGCCCAGAATTAAGAATAGATTTACTCCTAAGTCTTGTGGTAAAATGTAGCTATTCATTTTTCTTAATTACACCTTTCTAAAGAATATTGATTTCATTTTTTCTATTTTTAATTTCTAGTTTTCATTCCTCTACTTTGGATTTCATATATTTTCCCCTTCTAGCATCTTAAGAGGAAAATTTAGATCACTGATAAATTTATGAATTTAAATTCTTATAAAGTTTCAATGTATCTTTTGGTGAATATTTTATATGGACTTTGTAAGACTCTTCTATAGTTGTTGGATATGAGTTTATAAAGGTCAGTTAAACCGAATCATAGTGTTCAAAATCTGAATTCTTGTTTTTTCTTCGGATAGCCTATCAGTTACTGAGAATGTCTATTTCTAGTTGTCAGTTTTTCCTTTATTTTTTGAACTCTATTATTAGTCATGTATACTTAGAGTCCCTCTATTTCTGGTCTTAAAGTCTACTTTGTCTCATTCAGACAACCATAGCAAATTTCACATATTATAGCCTCTAAACCATTATATTTGTATTTAAAGTATCTCTTACAGGTAGCATATAATTGGACACTTTTTTAGACTAGTTTTAGGTTCGCAACAAAATTGAGCATCTAGTTCAGTTACCCGTGAACCCCTTTTCCTCATGCACAGCCTCAGTGTCTCACTCCAAACTGGTGCATTTGTACCAGTCAGAAATGTCATGGTTGTGCCTCTGTGGATTCTGACAAATATACAATGACATGTATCCACTATTAGGTATCACAAAGACTAGCTTCACAGTAATAAAAACGTTGTGCTCAACTTAACCCTCCCATTTGTAACCACTGGACTTTTTACTGTCTCCATCGTTTCACCTTTTCAGAGTATAATATAGTCAGAAAGATTGGCTTCTTTAACAATATGCATTCACAATGCCTCCTTTCCATGGGTAAAAACATTATGTTGTTATGTGTGTTACCATTTACCAACTGAAAGACAACCTGGTCACTTAGCAGAAATTTTCACGTGATGTGGGTAATTACCAGTGTGTGATTACAAGATTATATGGCAAAAGTTATCATTATAAACCATACCCTTTGTATTCTGACTAGCAACAAATTCTGTTACTTTACATTCCCCTTACCATTTGGTACTGGCAATGTTTTGGATAATCACCATTCCATTAGAGGTTGTAGACATATTTCAATTTACAATCCCTAATAAGTTGAATTCGTTTTCATACACATATTTGATTTGTAAGACTGTCAAGAAAATGAGAAGTCAGACTCCCAAGTCTGTGGTTTGGGTTAAATGATCAGTTCTTTCATGGGTCATACTTTTGATACTGTATTGCCAAAGGTCTGTCATGTTTTACACTTAAGGGTATATATATGGTTTCTAGTTTGGTTAGATGTGCAGTTCTAGCACATGTGCAAAGACTTAGGTCCTTTGCTTTTCAGCATTTATATGTTTGGGTTTTAGCTTGGCTACTGTGTTCCTCCTTGGAAAGGGACTGTCTGACTCTGGTCCATGGGCTGCCTGTTTTTGTAAAGTTTTTTTTTGGATCATAGCCATGCCCATTTGTTCATCTCTTTCTGCACTAGGAAAGGTTCATCTCTTTCTGCACCCACATATATATGGTCTAGGTTTAAATTCGTTTTTGGGGGGAAAGGTAAATCTAACAATAGATACTAGGTAAAGCATTACATATTGGAGATGGACAACTAAGAAACATTTCCTGTCTTCAGAGTTCTGTTTAGTAAACAAGATTAAACATCATACATGTTCAGCTTTGAACTACACCTCTGGAATCTGTAATATGGCATATGAAACTAATTAAATGCAGAAAGCTGGGTTTCTTCCCCTCATGCCATCCTTGTGAGGGGGAAATGTAGTGGTATGGGATAAAGTGTGTAAAAGTTGTAGATAAAAATGCAGAGTTGTGTAAGACCTGGATGAAGGTCACCTTTTTAGTACTTTGTATTACAACCTATTAAATGAACTGAATGCAATTTGATTAAACTGGTCCTAATACAGACAGGACCATAATCTCATTTACCTGTATTTTCTTAACCAGACATCCCTCCAGTGAAGTTGTATTGCTTAGTAACCCTTAAATCCTAGTGGAAGTTCGTTCAGTGATAGTACTTCTTTGGGAAGCTCAGAAGGTACATTACGGGCTGTCCCAGATCAGAAGAAACTTTTTAACCCTAATTTACAAATTCTTCGGTTCTTCAGAAATTTCATTTAAACCTTTCTGATTAAATCAGTCCAATTCAGAACAGAAAACAGGGGCTTTGCTATGTCTAACTTGTACTGCTACAGTTGTTAGTAGTACATTATATTTCAAAGAGTTGCACGAATGATGGCCTCTCTGCTCCTGTGTAAACATATTATAGCATCCCAAAATGAAGTCTGGGGCTGGAGTTTTAATATGCTTATTTCCCTTAAAGTATAGATCAAAGTCAGCAAATATTTTCTGTGAAGAGCCGAAGAGCCAAATAGTCAATATTTCAGGTGTTACACAGGTAAAACTACTCATCTCTGCCCCGTAGTATGAAAGTAGCCATAGATAAACAAAAGAGCATGGCTGTGTCTAGCAGACTTCATTTACAAAAACAGTCAGATTCCTGGCTTTCCATTTTATAGCACTTCAAAAATCTTAAAAAAATTTCCCCATTTTTGTTGCATAATTGTCATCTTTCTATAAGGTCAAGTGGTGAAGACTTGCAACATGCTACCAAATCTTACAGTATAAATGAAATTTCCCTTCTCTTGACAGATGACATGACATGTGAAGAGTGGTGAAAACAAACATTGCTCTCTGACGTGGCCTGAAGAGGGAAGACACCAGTAACTAAAAGTGGCCAAACACGTGGTGTTTCCCAAAGATGCTGTTGAAGTAGTCACTCAAAGCTCTTCTAAGATGGGCTGTGTGAAATCAAAACAAACTTTCCCATTTCCTACCACATTTGAGAATGATAAGCGACATGCAAGTAAAGAAAGCTTTGTGTCAGAAGAGAGAGTTGTACCTAGGATGCCTTCTCCAGATGATGATGTCAAAGAGGAAGTTCTGAAGGAACCCTCAATGCCCAATGCTGTGGTATTGGAATACGCAGACCACCTGTCCCAGAAAATCCTGAGTGAGGCCATGCAGCAGTGGGCAAGCAATACCATCAAGTACTATGACATCCCATACATTGAGAGTGAGGGGCTTGATGCTGGAGGACAGTGATTTTCTTGACCTGTGGACATAGTTGGTGCTAGATTAAATACATGCAGCAAAAACTGGGTATGAAGTAATATAAAATAATTACCTGGATGTAAACAAATGTCTGGTAATTTTAAGAGAGTGTAGGGGTACCTAAAAGAGATGTTTTAAACAGTTCTACTTAACAGCAATTTCTATCTGCTTGGTCGGGTTTTTCAAAGAACTAAATATAGGTCCTGTGGCACCAGACTAACCAGCTGTATGTCATAGTGTCATAGTGTCTTCTTTCTGAGGCAGTAGTAGCATCACCAAAGAAATAAAGTGCCCATGTTTCAAATTGGTTACTTTTTTAAAAGACAGTTCTTAAAAGAAGTGTGAAAAGCTTTTTTTTTTCTTGATATGCCTTGTGGAGAGGACACTCAAGCCATAGTGATTAATAGTAGGTGTTACATGTCAAAGCCATTTGTATCAAGGATTCCTACAGCTTAACACAAGTGATCAAACAGGAAGCAAAGTATTGAAGTTCACTTGAACCCTGTCCATAAGATATTTTTGTAGATAAAAACAAAACTTATTACCGTGAATCTCAGGATTATAACCAACAACAACTGTTAATGAATGACTCAGATGTTATATAAAGGCACCTTAATAGAATATAATTTATAGAAGTTATGACAGAAATGTTACTGGTATCAAATTAAGCACAGTGATAAAAGTGTACAAGAAAACGAACTGGATTCAGTGCTGAATGTGTGATAATCTTTACTATCTCACAGCTGCAGGGGGTGCGATGTGGGCACACACACCCTTTTTTCTATTGACTAGTGGTACAGATTGTACATAAGGGTTTGTCACTGTATGACAAAAGACTGAACATTCCCTGAAAACAACTTACCAAAAAAGTGGCACTGAGTTCTGCAGTTTTCATCAGTTTTGTACACAATGAGTATAAATGGAAAGGATTATTTAATGTCATGTGTTAGATCCTTTAAAACTTAGGTCTTGTGCTTGAGATCTAAAGGCAGGCAGAGACCTGTGACCTTTTTAATGAGATAAATACATATTTGGCCTTGTAAGCAGACAGAAATGCTACCTCTGATTTTAGCAATTATACTTTGAAACCCACAAATTTAGTGAATTACCCAAGTTTCCCAGGGGTGGAACATCTCTGCCATCTAACACGATGGCAGGACAGTTGTTACCAAGCAATACTCCCTAGCTCTGAATCATTTTATATAATCAAATGTGACATACTTAGCTGGGAGTGTACACTGTATTAAATATCAAACCATGGAACAAAGCTTGCATAATCATTGAGTTGGTGGATAACAAAGTTGTAGGCAAGGTACATATGTACCGCATGGTATAGTTATCAATATGTAGCCACAGGCCCCACATGCAGGAGTCAGCCAACTTTGGAAGGGAAACACATCCTATGTAGTTAGCTCAATGATGGTTGCATCTGTACTGAATATGTAGACTTTGTCATTCCCTGAACAATATAACAACAATATAACATTCAGATTGTATTAAGTAATTTAGAGATGATTTAAAATATGCATAAGTTTTTTTTTTATGCGATTTAGAACTGAAGCATCTGTGGATTTTAGTATTAGGAGGGGAGATCCTGGAATCAATCCTCTAAATATCAAGGGATGACTGCAGTCTGGCCTTGAGGACAAAATAGATTATCATTGGATAATTCACCTTTTCATACCTTCATGGTTAAATATTGCATTTACTTCACTATGAAGGTCTTTAAAACAGAAGAACTATTAGCTACCGGAAAGAGTAACATTGGTTCTAACTTATGCCACAAACATGGAATAGTGGTCCAATTATAAAGGAAAGTGGGAACAAGGACCCAGAAAACAGCACTAATGTCCATGTCTGGCTCCATACAGAAGATACACTGCAAGAATATAAATTCTCGGCGTAACTCAAGGACTCAGGAGCTAGAAGTTTCATCCTTTACCACACTGAAATGGACACAGCCACTGTCCCCTTGAGCCTCCAGTCAGTATAGGAGCACATAAGCCACCACCAGCTCAACATCCTACAGGTGGCAACTGTGGAAGCAGCAGATTATCAGAGAAAATGTGCCAGCTGCTCATTTACAAAGACTCACATAAACCCAAGGTGTGTGCTTCAGTGCCCCACCCCAGCTCAGTTCTCTTGTGTACCTTACCTCCCAGCTACAGGTCTTTGATCTAAGAGACCTTTCGATTTCAGTTGCCTTATTAGTTCTTTGCAAACTACCTGATTATTAGCACTCAAGCACAACTTTGAAGGGATAATATGTTCTTAGTCCCAAAGGAATCATTTGTGTCAAATTGCCTTATTAGTGTTAAAAATAGACCCTGAAGTAGCACAATATTCATTTGCTCACTATCCTTGGCATTGTTAACTATGTTCATGTTATGAGACAGTGAAATATACTTTTTGTACAATAGTTTTAGAAATCAAAAGTTAGAGACTATCAAACAACAGCAATTTAAAAACAAATATATTATTTGCTTAATCATAATCATAATACCTTCATCCTGAGCGTGTGTGCACGCAAATGGACGTGTCCACTTGGAGCAGTGGACACAAGTTCCGATGTACTCACTACATTTTAGTTTGCAAAACTCAAGTCTTGTTAGTCAATTCCTTTCCTGTGAGACAGCTATCTATTTTTTTCAAATATTTTTGTGAAAAATTTTGTAAACTCTATAATAAAGAGTCTAGTTATAATTAACTAGCTATGAGTTCTTATTTAATCAAAATGTGCAACTGCTTTCCAGTGATGTGTACTTTGAATTTTTTTAAACAAAGGATTTTAATATCCCTGCATTTCTAATAAATGAGTGAATATACATTTATACAAACAATCAAGTTCAAATTAAATTGTTAAGAATATAAATGTATGGCTCGTGCCTGTAAGCTTCAGTGTATGAAGCAGCTGGGGCTAGGGATCGCAGTTCGAGTCCCGTTCGGAGCAACATAGCGAGACCTAGTCCCAAAAAAATAGCTGGGTGTGGCGGTATGCGCCTGTAATCCCAGCTACCTGGGAGACTGAGGCTGAGGATTGCTTGAGTCTGTGGTACCCCAGGCAATGGGAGCCTGTGGTTCCACAGGCAAAAATAGCAAGACCTAGTCTCAAAAAAAAAAAATGTATATATATATGTATATATATATATATAAATGTAAATATGTTATCATAGTATCTTTATTCCAAATCTGTTCCTGAATATTTTTCAAAGAAAAATATTTCATGTAAGCATTAAGAACTGAGACTGTAAAGCAATTCCTTCTGGATTACAATGTCCTCCTATGAAAAGGGTACAGGATATAATCTTTGAAGTCTCATTTCTACTTAAAAAAACAAACAAACCTGAAGAAATAGTAGTTACAGGGGGGAGGGGCCATACAGGGATGAATGATGAGTTACAAAATAAATAACGATATTTTAAAATATTTCTTACCTAGACTTCAAGGTCCCAGCCTGGAACACTTTACAGTTTCTTGCATACCTTAAAAAACACTTAACTATTAGTTATTGAAGATTTCTATTTTGAACAAAAGTTCTCATTTTTTCCCCCTCCTCACTATGTGTAAGGACAAATAACTTTTTATATAAAAGTTTAACACTGCAGGAAGTAGCCTTTGTCCACCTTTAAGATTCTAATTACTCATTCTTCCAGATCAGCAAATAGTGAAAATGAACAATAATACTTTAACTTTCACCATAAGGGAGGAATTCTGGTTAATGTTAGGGAGGCCACAGCTGAGTTAATACTGTCAAGAAACCTCAGAAGAACCTTTTGCCTGAGCTTTCTGTTTTAAAAGGAACATTTTTTCATTTGTGACTCAATTTTTCAAATACATTTATAATGGAGGAAGTTCCTTGAAGCATTAAAAGTATGAAAAGTCAGGGTTTTCTTAAAGTAATTTATAAATTTATTTAATTAGCATATAAACCACCACCCAAAGTTAAAACAAAATTCCTGTTCAGTTATATACACAAACTTAAGAATCATTAAAGACCTTTAAATTTCCCCATCTTCTAAAACAGGGATTGGCAAACTTCGAAAAGGATCGGATAGTAAATATTTCGGGTTTTGCAGGTTTTGAAGAGTCCATTTTGACTAATAAAAAAACAGCCATATATTATGAAGTATGTACAGAAAAGTAGTTACATATCAAAACTTTTATACTGATATTTTAACTTCATGTAATTTTCATGGCATGAAAGATTAGTCTGAGCTCTTCACAACCATTAAAAATCAAGAAAAAAATTCTTAAATTTTTAAGATACATGAAAAGCAGACAGCAATCCAGAGTTGGACTATATGCTGTAGTCTACCAACTCCCGCTCCGAAATACCTTTCTCAGTCACCTCAAAATTTCAAGTCATTGTTTCCCAGAGATTTAAAGTAATTATTCAGGTCTTCATCAGTAACTTCTTTTAGATCACTTGGTTTCCACTTTGGACTCTGGTCTTTGTCTATTAAAACTATCAGGAGAAAACACAGATGTTAGCACAATTCTTTCTCGTATTAGATTTTAATGACTGTTTTGATAGAAACTACCTTGTACTAGGCATATTTTTCTATAGCACATTTTCCTCTCAAAGTCAAAAATGTCATTTTTTTATATATATTTATTTTTTATTGAGGTAACATTGGTTTAAAATACTGTATATGAGTTACAGGTATAGGATCACACCCTTTGGGTATTGTACCATACCACTCCAAGGCACCCAGAGCCCTCCACCAATAGTCCAATGTACCCCCTCCACTGGGCCCTCTTGCTTCTCTCTAGTCCTTGGTACCATCAATTCTACAGTTAGATTGCTAGGATTTGTTTTTGTTTTGCATATATATGTATATTTATATTACATTATTCCATTATTGTGTACTGTGGGGCTTTCCCACTTAACTAACATTTGTTAATCATCCTGATCTTTTGTGCTCTTCACCTCCCCCAACTCCTTCCCCCTCCTCCTCTCTCGCTCCACTCCATGGTTCAGTCCCATTGGTTGTTTTCATTCTTTCTTATTTGCTTGTTTTTCCCTATATCCATCATATAAGTGAGACCATCCTATATTTCTCTATTTCTTTTTGTCAAAGTCAAAATGTTTTTTGAAAAAATTACAAGGCAAAAAAGTTAACGTTTTTGTATGTGATCCATTTTTCTATTAAATTGAGTCCAACAGAATTTGTATGGATTTCAATGTACCCTATAGGAGACAAAGCTGATCCTTTTCATTACTTTCAGACCTCAGCCTGATGTGTCTAGTTGAATAAAGTCTGCTGGAAATGTTCAGCCTTAGAAATGTAGAACTTTTTTTTCCCTCCTTCAAACAAAATCATAAAGGAAGGCTCCATGTTATAAAGCACCTAGATAAAGCCTGAGCTGCTGCTGTTTGAAGGCAAGAGGTGCCGGGTCTTCATCTGCCTTCTTATCTTCACATTAAGTATTGAAGTATTAAGTATTCCCCCCCACTTAAGGTGGGGGGAAGGGAACTTTATGTATAATTAAGTGTGGATACCGCTATTTTGCTGAATCCCCTAGTTCACATGGTTCTATATTATAGTACCAGACCACCTTCAGGTTATCATGAAACTACTCTTATTTCAGTATAGTCATCACTTAGGAGTCACACAGTATCCCCACAGGATTATAAGAATGAGGCAGTCTGTAACTTCTCCTTAAAAGGGGGGAGAAGGAAGGAAAGTTCTCCATCTTCTACTTATGTTAAGGAAACTGGGTGGAGGGTATGAAGGATTTCTTAAAACTCTAAGAAATGAATTGACTTACTCCCTCTTTTCCTCCTTATGAATCTATAATTATCTTTAAAAGTTTTTTTTTAAAGAGCGGAGGGAGCTGTACTTAGTATGGTTGTGATAAGGAATTTCAGTCATAACATGCCCATAATTCTTGTGAATAAACAAATTTAATATACAAACTCTACAGTGAACCTATACAAATCAAAGTGAGCATTAAAAGGCTAAATAATTGGGCCGGGCACGGTGGCTCGTGCCTGTAAGCTTCAGCCTATGAAGCAGCTGGGGCTAGGGATCGCGGTTTGAGTCCCGCCTGGGGCCCTAGCGAGACCTAGTTCCAAAAAAATAGTTGGGTGTGGTGGCATGCACCTGTAATCCCAGCTACCTGGGAAGCTGAGGCTAGGGATTGCTTGAGTCTGTGGTACCCCGGGCAACGAGAGCCTGCGGTTCCACGGGCAAAAATAGCGAGACCTAGTCTCAAAAAAAAAAAAAGGCTAAATAATTAAAGCAGCAGTCTGATCCAAGAAAGCAAACTGCCTCTGGAAGTAAAAGTGAGGTTTTTTGCACAATTACAGAATTAACTGTGGATACAGGTTTAGCTGCCTGCCTACTAGATCCCGATATCAGGCCAATGGTGATACCAAACACTGATGTTATGATTCTGGCCAGTTAGGAAGCTTTAAATTCCCTGCACAGTGTAAACACAAATAACCCTGGACATTCTTTTCAACAGGAATCTCTTCCCCTTGTTTAAGCCTCCTGGCTAACTTGATAGTCCACTGAAGGCAAAATGAAAGATAATTAGTCAAATGTATATGCTATTTTATTCCAGTTGAATACAATTTTTTACCAACCCTGTAACAAATTCTTGCAAGTAAGCAGTTCAAACTCTTCAAAAGGTCTCATGAAGAACACAAATGTCTGTCACTTACCTGCCCTAACACCTTCATGAAAGTCATGGCCTCCCTGTTTAAATTAAAAAAAAAAATTAAGATTACATGGTAATTTCTGGGTATTCTTTCTCCTTTCTCAAATACTTCAGCCTCCGACTCTGGCCACAACCTAAAGCAAGACATTCAGATGTTGATAATGTATGTGATCAGCACCTCTTATTTGCTTGAGGATCTCCACTGCTGCAAATCCTGATCTTAGAAATTTAGCTCCTCTGGTCCCACCATTTTTCACTTTCTGCTATATTTCATTCTTCATCTGATTCACTTTCTCTAGTCCACTAAGGTGGTTACTTTGTCTTGAATATATGCTCATCTTCCTCAAGCTTTTTCTCTCATTTATCCAGGCCTTCATTTAGCATTTTGATGGTGATCTTCAGTTACAAATTCAACCTTCTATCTTTTTTTTTTAATTCATTTTATTGATTTGTCAGAATTGTGCATTAATTGATCCCTCCTCCTCCCTCCATATCCCCCCTCTGTATCCCCCCTCCTTCTATCATCTTCTATTCATATCCTTGTTCCCATAATTATTTTTTGCCTAAGTTCTTACAATTATTTGTTATATACATATCTGTTTATATTCTTTCTCCCCCACTGTAAAGTTTCATGAGTGCAGCGATTTTGTCTGTTTTATCTACATATTTTTGGTGTTTCTAAAAGTGCCTTGTACATGTGAGCACTCTTAGTCTCCAAAGTGGTTTTTTTTTTAATTGGCACTATGTCTTCCAAGTGAAAATCTCTAATCCACACCTCTAAGCTTCAGCTCTTGCATGCATTGTCTCCCTCACACTCATCATCAAAGCCTGTAGTTTTTATCTCATATTTGTCTTAAACCCATTTCCTTCTCTCCATTGCAACCATTCTCAACCTACGTCTGTCACTATTTTTGGCACCTGGATCATTACAATAAACTATCTGGTCTCTCTATCTACCCTTAAACTCCTCTAGCCCCATTTTTATTCAACAGCAGTAAATTACCCTTTTAAAACAAACCAAAACACCCAAGAAACTTTTCAACATTCTCCTTTCTTTCAGGTTACAGATGAGCCAACATTCGAAGATGTCTTCACAGACCTACTTACATAAAACATGGCTCACATTGCCTCCCCACTCCCTCCTGTCTCTATATCATTCTCTTCTATCATTCTGTTTTTTCCTCTAGAGCACTTAGCACAACAGTTAATTGTTTTTACCTGCTCTGTATAGAGTCTCAGTAAACTAAATTCCATGAGAATAGGGACTATATATTATTCAACAACATACCCCTACTAGCACAGTGCCTAGCCTATAGCTAACATATTGGCTGAGGGGGGAGGAAAAGAGGGAGTAAGTCAGCCTAGGCAGTACACTAAATATAGAGTGAAAAACATGGACAGTGTGCGCCTCACAGGCTAACAGCCAAGAATGCAGGCTGTGGAGTGAGACCACCTGGCTTCTCACGCCATGTGTCTGCCCTGAATAACTGCACAACCTTAGACAGATTACTTCTCTATGCCAGTTTCCTCAACTGATGAGTGGAGATGATAATAATGCTTATCCTTCTAGAGACAGTATAGATTTAATGGAGAGGATACACATAAAGAACCTCACATAATATCTGCTCATAATAAACAACAGACCTCAAATGTCATTATAACCTATCAGGAGTAACTTCAATTTATAACTAATAGAGCTTTATTTGTGGTTCAATTAACAACTACAAATATCATTATAAACATTTCAGAATATGGAAACCCATGTTTGCCTTTTGATTATTAAAAAAAAAAAATCCATTTCCTTTAGGCCCTAAGTTGATAACCTAAGGGCCCTCTGTCTATACCAGAGCAGATTCTTTATCATTTGGAAGAAGAAATCACTATGACTCTGAAATATTTCATAAAATTAATAAATTCTTTGAAAGTGTTTACAAATGGTACTTCAATCTATTTATTTTATATATACACATATATCTGCTTATAAGCACTATTCCTCATCTTAGTAATGAAGGAACTCAGATCTAGAGAACTTATATTCTTGCCCAAGATTACAGAGATCATGTATCTGGAAAATGTCACATATTATCACATGATTCAGATGCTTTTTTACACTGTCATGCACATATAATAGCTGTTTTATAAAGAATGAACATATGGGAGCAATACTTTCCACACACTGTAAGCTAACTGACCAGCTGAATTTTTACAGAATAGATTTATAAGTTGTTTTCATTTTCTTGTTTACCCTTTTCTGTAGTTTACATGTTCAACAGTAAGTATGTTTCTTTCATAACAAGTGACTTTTAAAAAAATTCTTACCATACAAGATTGACTCAGTCGATATTCCATAGTTAATACTTCTTTCAAGGTCTTTGAAGACCCTTCCATGAGTTGCTTTAATGTGATCTTTAGGGATGTTGGAGACATTTTGTTAATGATCTAGTGGAGAAAAATTGTTTTACTATTTTTAGACCAACAGTTCCTTTATTGTCTACAGTAAACTGAACTGAGTTTTTATATAAATCTATTAACATATGTCCTTTAACAGCACTTTATATATGACAAAGTCTCATTGAGTAAGATTATGCCTAATCCTGCCAGAGCACCACACAAAAATTTTCTAATCCATTACAACAAAATAGATCACAAGTGTGGGTGATTCTATAGCTATAACTCAAATAATAAATAATAAATTAAATCTACTTTTTGTAGTTTGCCTAGCATAAATCATAACTCTAATAATGATTGCACTTAAATATATATACACATCTTATAAATCACTAACATGCTAAAAGTGTACTTATGGAAATGACAACCACTCTCTCACATGTTTAGTCCATGAGGTAAATGAAGCCATACCCCTTTTTCCACCAGTACTGCCTGCAGTGAGCCCACCACCATTCCTCAGTACCAATGTTATACTAAATTGCTCATGTCCTTATTTCTTGGGTTGGCCCTTTATGTGCCATTATGAAGTCTCAAAACACAAAACCCTACCTCCCACTGTATTTCCTCAGCTGACTACTAATTAATTTCAAGGCTGTTCCCCTGGCCCCATTTGCCTGTGTTTATGCCACACATATGCCAGAAAAAATAAGAAAACATCATTCAAAAAAAACCCATCGGTTCACACATTTTAAGGAATATTTTAGATTTTTTCATAAGACAAATATCACCTCTAAGGAGAAATAGGTGCCCTGACAACCCATGGGAATTAGTTTTCAATCTTTCTTAATTGCTGGAAAATTAGCAAAAAGGAGAGGGTCTGGACTCTAGTCAGAGGACCCACCTCCTACGTGACTGCTCTTAAGTTCCCTGCTCATCAAACACTGTTCATCTCTTAAATGGCATAACAATGCACCATAGTATAATGTGTCAGGAGCTAAACAAAACAGGAGAGGGAAGAGGGGAACATTTACAGAGTATATTTCCCTTAGTGCTATAAGGCAGGTATTTTCACACACAGGCACATATTACAAAAAATGGAAACCAAACTGAATTTGTCCGCAGTCCATAGGAACCCAAACCTACTGACTCCAGAGCTACCTCTTTCCACTACTCAGAGCTGTAGAAGTAGTTCTCAGTGCAAAGGGTGACAAGTCAAGAAAATAAAAATGGAGAGAAGGACCTTGTGTGACATGATAAAGCAAAGGAGTAAAAATGTGATGACTAGGGGTAAGACAAAATCAAGGGCATCGGTTTAAGGGAAGGCAGAGTAAAGGAAATGTTTGAAGGACGGGCACGGTGGCTCGTGCTTGTAAGCTTCAGCCTATGAAGCGGCCGGGGCTAGGGATCGCGGTTGGAGTCCTGCCTGGGGCCCGTAGCAAGACCTAGTTCCAAAAAAATAGCTGGGCGTGGTGGCGCACGCCTGTCATCCCAGCTACCTGGGAAGCTGAGGCTGGGGATTGCTTGAGTCTGTGGTACCCCGGGCAACGAGAGCCTGCGGTTCCATAG
>PVHY01004924.1:0-88303 GCA_004024945.1 Uropsilus gracilis
GGCTTTTTGCGTATAGGAAGGCTACTGATTTCTGTGTGTTGATTTTGTAGCCGGCAACCTTACTGAACTGGTTAATTATTTCAAGGAGTTTTTCTGTGGATTTTTTGGGGTTCTCTACATATAGAATCATATCATCTGCATATAATGATAGTTTCAGTTCCTCTTTTCCTATTTGTATCCCTTTTATATCTTTCTCTTGTCTTATTGCCCTGGCTAGGACTTCCAATACAATGTTAAAAAGTAATGGAGAGAGTGGGCATCCTAGCCTAGTTCCAGATCTCAGCTGGAATGATTTTAATTTTTCACCATTTAAGATGATGTTTGCTGTAGGTTTGTCATAGATGGCTTTTATTATGTTGAGGTAGGTTCCTTTGATCCCCCGTTTTTCAAGGGCTTTTATCATAAATGGGTGCTGGACTTTGTCAAATGCTTTCTCTGCATCAATTGATATGATCATATGGTTTTTGTTTTTCTTCTTATTGATATGGTGGATTATGTTAATTGATTTCCGGATGTTGAACCATCCTTGTTAGATTGAATTCCTCAGCTTGTTTTCTGAGTCTTGACTTCTGGAGTAAGGATCCTGTGTTCCTATTTTATCTATAGCTTTACTTTTTGTTATTTCAAGTGCTTGCCCTTAGGTTTTTAGTTCCCATTGTCCATTGCTTGTATTATTACCAGAAGATAAAATATATGGCTTGTGTTTGTATTTAGCAAAGCATCTAGAATCTCAAAAATGAGCTTCATAATAAATTATGAAGATGATCACAAACAAGATGAAACAGCAAAATCCGTTGAGAAGTCATTAGCTGGTCTCAGTGTGCAAATCATGGACAGCCAGTGGGAGGACCAGTGGAAAGGCCACTCTATAGGAAGTGCACCAGCAGCTCATTCTAAAGACTAGGCAGCTGTCTCAAGCTATGTAAACTCTCCACCAGTGGTAGTTCTATATTCGCTGCCCATTCCAAATGCATCATGATGGGCACCATGAAACTATGACTGCATTTAAGAAAACTTTCATTTAACATTGAGTGTTGAGACTTTCTGTATTCAGTGAAGACCAGGAGTCCGGAAGAGAAGACTTTTGGTGTTATGAGCCTGAATTCTGGGATACTTATCACAGATCTTGAAACCCTCTCACTATTGCTGTCTGCTATATTCTCCAAACATCTATGCTGCATAGATAAGGTTAGGTTGGTTATCCCAGTTTTGCAGATGGTAAAATTAAGGACCACAAATATGAGGAGACCCCCCCCCCCATATCACATCAAACTAGGGAATTAGAGTCTGGTCTCTTTATTTCCAAATCTAAAATTTGAAACATGTTCTGAGAAGATAAGTTATATAATTACAGTAAATTCTCCTAAAATCCAATTTTCATAGCATTTTGGAATGAAACATCCAATATAAGGCAAAAAAAATGCCTTGAGATCCTTGACAATTGCATATGGCTGAAACAGACTTAATACTCACAGCAGCATGTAAGCCCTAAACACTTCTCTAAATGATCCATAGAATCTGGTATCTGATTTTTCTGAAAGTCATCAGCATAAAATTATACAGAGTATTCATGGCCATCAATGGCCCTTCTTGTTACTGAAGAATAAGGAAGAGTTGGGTGTGTATAAATGTCCTTGAGAAAGAATGAGAACAAAAGTGCATCCATATATTTTCCCACCATGTCAATGGATCTGAAAAGTTTGTGGCAAAAATTACTGCAGCCCACGCTGAATGAGTGTGCAGAGCAAACAACACTAAATACCAAAGGCTTTTTGGATTCTTCAGCAAATTTCAAGTGCATAATTGCAAATAAATCCCAGCAGCACATGTTGTTTTAATTAATGGCAAATAATAAGATAACAGTCACAATCATGAGACTTAACTAGCCATACAGTTAGGCTTGCATTTGTTTTCAATTATAGCTAAAATGTATTCAGCTAGATAGAGCTTCCATGGTAATTGCATTCTTTACAAGTTGCTAATAATGCCCTGGAATGGCCACTCCAATAAAAATTTGCCTCTAATGGGTACAAGTCCTGCTTGCTCACATGTCAAGGCCAGTGAAGTCATTAGAAGTACTAGTAGTGCAGCAGTTTATCTGAAGGTTTGGACTTCTGTCCTGAGCCCACACATGAACCACTCACTGTGTACTTAACATGGGAAGCAGCATGGTCATTTGATTGTGGTTTTATGCTCTTTCCCAGGAATGAGTCTCAGAGGCAATTCAGCTATTGGAGAGTGGCTATTTGTCATTTCATATCAGATGAGGTCTTTGACAGACTCTACTGTAGGATGCAAAGGGCTTTGCTCAACCATCCTGGTTACAGGAATTTTGTTTCATTTTGAGATAGTCATTGACCTCCACCAAAATTTCCAGGACATCATTCTGGGTTTAATGGGTGGGTGGCTGCAACGCTGGACTGGCCACAGCATTCCAATCCAGGAAACTATGTCTGGGTACACACACAGTCTGATAAACCACTTCTAATGTTCTGAGTCAGGGAAAAATCTCTCTTGTTGATGATGGCTCTCTTCCTTGATTTCTCCTTTCTCCCATGCTCCTTCCTTCTTCTCCCTTCCTCTTTGTCCTTCTTATAAAAGAATTTCAGGGCAAATAGCCAACAGACTTTGCCTTAGATTAACACACTTACATGCAGCAGTTCTGAATGGCATCATTTTGTCATTTCCTCAACTATAATTCCAACTGTTTGTCACTCTCAGTGATATAGCTCTACACCTCTGGCTCTGGGGAGCTATTACAACCCTAATGCATGCATGATTGTCATTTCTCATATATGTGTGAAGTTAAGAGGAAGACCTTGGGAGCTCTTTCCAGAGAGAGGAGTGTTGGCTTGATTGAGAAGGAAGGCCAGCAACTCTCAACATTAATAGAACCTAATCCTAGAAGGAAATCTGAACCGACTGTTAGCATGGTTTTCTAAGAGAAAGGCACAAAGTTATGCAATAACACATGTTAAGCAAATAAATAAGAGTGGAAGTGATCAACAAGGATCAAGACGGTAAAGAGTGACTACTCATAACAAATGAGATTTTTTTCTCATTTGATGTTTTGTCTCATGGCGATACTTGTGTGTTTATTGGGTTTATGTATAAAGACAAAAGATAAGTCATAGTTCACATCTTTAAGTCAACACTTTCTACTTCCTCCTTCATCTGTCAGTCCTAGATGTACTCTCAGGTGCTGATGGTAGACAACATGTAGTTTGTAACTGGTGTCACATAGAGTATCTAATGGAGTGTGAATAATTCCCTTTCATTCTTTGTTTCTGTTTCTATTTTTGTCTCATCTTTCAGACAATCCTAATGATACATCTCTTCTTGACAATTCTGATCGAATTAAATGGCAACTCAGACTAAGAAAGTCTTCTCATGTTTGACATGGTCTAACGAATCAGTCTTTCCATAATAATAGTAAGACATCTGCTACTATTTCCTCCGGTGGACATACACTAACCAGAAATTTGTAGAAAAGAGTCACTCATCAAATAATATATTAGAGCGATACCTTTAAAGCTGCTTTCCAGGATTAAATTGTGTTTCCATCTACACCACAATTCAACCTGCTTTAAGTCTTCTAATAAACCTGCTCCAAATCTAAGAACTTCAAAGAGGATGTAGACCCATCGAATATCATCACCGTGGTTGTAAACTGGCAGCCATTATAGCAAGCAAGTGCTAAAGATAAATGGGGACTTGTTCTGTCTACTTACTCCTCTGCTTATCCACAAATTATATCACTGCTACTACCACAGAACATGGTAGCTCATATGATGCTCCCCAACATTTCTACTGAAATTTCATTCACTCCTGATTTGAACCAGAAATCTTCACATAAATTATAATTTGAAACTTCACTAAATTGTCTCATAACAAACCATCTTTATACTTGGCCTGCCACAAACTGCCAACATATAGTTAGAACTTCGAATAGATCCAATCACTTGTATTAGCTTTATATTGTTACAAAACAAATCACCACAAAATTGGTGGCTTGTGTTGTACCCCTTTATTTTATCAGCATTGCTCTTGGTCAGAGGTCTATGCCTGCTCTGCTCATGGCCTCATAAAACTACAGTCAGTGTGTCCTCCATGGCACTTTCCTTTCTTCATGATCCTTTGCACAGCTCATCTGCTTGGCAAAAAGTGAGTTCTTTGCTATCATAGGACTGATGACGTGCTTTCTGCTGTCAGCTGGAATGTAGTCTCAGCTCCTAGAGACCTCAACTTTCTGCTCCATGTGGAGCTTTTATAAACAGCATCTCACTTCTTTGAGACAGCAGAAGGAACTCTCAGTTTCAAAAAAGGGAACATAATCACAGGCTTATTCTTCCTCTTGCCTGTGCATAATACACTGTATAATCATGGAGTGGCATCCATCACCTTTGACATACTCTGTTTGTAAGGACCAAGTCACAGTTCCCACCTGCATTCAAAAAGAGGGAGTCATAAAAAAGGGGGCTTCATTGGAAATCACTTAGAATCCCACCTCTAAAGCTAACATTCCCAGAACATTTCTCTTACCCTTTTTAGATGTATTCCCCCCCCATAAGTGGTTTCATTTTTCTTTGTCAATCCCTGATAGAGCCATATTTCCAAATGACTTTTAGTGTCCTCACCCTCTTTTCTGGGCCCCTACAAAGTGTACAAGACTTTAACACCACTTACTCACTCTGGAATGCATTTTAGTTTGCAAGTTCTTGTCCACATGTGCATAGGACTTCTTCAGACAGTCAACCCATATACATTTCCCACTCCCTACCCTCCACCACAGCACCCTACATAGTATTTTCTACATAGGCTGTAGCTGGCAAATGCATGCTTGTGGAATTCAATAAATTGAACCAAAGCATAGAATTACAGAATCTGCAAGATTGAAACAGAGTTTTGAGGTCATCTAGACCAAACTCTTTCCCTTATTGTTCTTGGCTAGAGTCTACTGGCATCTTTTCATGTTTCTATGTCCCATCTGCTATCAAACATTTTTATGACATTTATTTCCTCATTATAGTTCTTATTGTGTTTTATTTATATATCTGTGAGGCACATGAGAGTTGGAAATTCTCCTTTCCCTTGTAATCTTTCCTTCCCCAAAGCCCCAGCCAGCTCAGACTCCCTGTGCCCATGACAGGACTTCAGGGCTCCTGTGGCAGCATTACTCACCCCTTCCTTCTGAGTCTCTTCTGTCTTCTCTGTACCTCCATCATCAATTTCAAACTTCCTGTTCTGACATTCAAGGCCTCCTTATGCTTTGGGTCTGTCTTTACCACCTCTCTATTTTCCCGTGTCTTTCTCCCTAGCTCTCACTCCAAATTCTGGGCATCCCTCCAAGTTTCTCCATATTCCTGGAAACATCACCCCCCACTCTCCCCTTCCACCATTTCCCCTATCATCTGTCAAGCTTTCTCCCTTTTCTCTTATCTTTCCTAACCCTAAAAAAAATATGAAGGGACTCCCCCTTTGACACAATAAACAGATGTATATGTAATGTTCTATTAGCAAGTATTAGCCCATGGCCATTTGAGCATTGAAATATACCCCGGACAGACATGCTAATACCTTGGTCTCTGCCGCAGTGGAAATCAGCTTCAAGTGTGACATGGTGATGTGAGAAGGAAGCCTACAGTGGAACAGAATTAAGTTGTCTTGATGTGTCGATGTGACTGACTCAAAAAAAAAAAAAAAAAAAAGAATTACTTGGGATTTGATCTATCACCCTAAGATGCCTTTCATCATTTCAGGTAAAAGGCAGGCTAGACAATGGAAATATTTTTCAGGTTAGCTTCCATGGTTACCAGCTGGTGTAAGTTTTGGATGAATTCCGTAAATCCTTAGCCATTCATTCCATTTATTTCCAAAAGGAGATGATCCTCGTGATAATACCTAATAAGGTCAGTTAACTGAGCTACATGCAGAAATTCAACATACTGTAAAATGTGTGCAAATGACACATCATCTTTCATAGCAGTTTTCTGGCTGCAGCTTGTGTCAGCTCTTCAGTTGTGATTGACTACGCGAGAGTCACATGATTCCTTGGGGGCCTTGATGTCTTCCTCTTTAAAAATGGGGTATAAATTCCTGCCTTTCATATCTCAACAGGCTGTTTGGAAAATAACAGAAAAGAAGAGATATGGGTATCTTAACTGTGAAATGTGTGAATATACAAGGTATCATTTTCATCATATTTGAAGACACCATCCCAAAAGAAGTAACATGAGCTGTCTATATCTCCCTGTTCTCTCTCCTTGGAATGCTTTCCTCTCCCCCCCACCTCACCTGACTCACTCCTATTCCAGTTTCAATCACAGCCAATCTTGCATACCCCCTGAACCACCGGCCCTGGTCAGGGATCCCCCAAGCTCCCATTCTCTATGCACACCTTGAGTTGGCCTGGCTCCATGGCATCCACCTAAGGGTACCAGCCAGAGACTAATTTTAGGCTTCCTGAGAAGCAGTCAGAATTTGACTTTCCCTAAACTGAAACAAGCAAGACTGTTTTCATTTGCAACTTCTACTGTTCATACTTGCAAGACCTGGATTATTAGCCATATCACTAGATCAATGCATTAATTTAGTTTTACCTCTATCAAAAACAGTTTGTTTATATCATGGCAATTTTTGAAAAGCAAGTGATAGACAGTTGTAAACTAGATCTCTTAAAATGAAAGCACTTTGATAAAAATCTCCAAGTCACTGAATTTAAGATTGATTTCTGACATCTTGCCAGTTTGAAGTTCACTAAAGATATATCCTTAATTTAATACATTCAACTCTATTCAGAAACAAGGCATTTGAAGTTATAGTTTATTGACTTTTTAAAAAATATTTAAGTGAAATAATTTACTTTTGAAAATTTTAATGTTTTTAATTAAATTTTAAATTTGTTTTAAAATTTAATGTTCAGAGTAATTCAATGAGCAAATCTCTTAGGGTTAACTTCCTTCCATTTTAATTCTTCTGCTAACTTCTGTTTAATATTTACAAATTCCAATTGTTAGAGTAAAATTAAAATTTACCTCTTCAGTTTTCTAGTTTATTTTTCACTTTGTAGTAAGGCAGAAGGAAAAGATATAACCTATATTGAAGTTATAGCTACCTAGATATGGAGATTTGTTTTTCTCTCCAACCTAAACCCCTTTACCTCTAAAGGGAGTGGCCATTTAAAAAGTAATTTGAATAATATTCTCAGAACTTATCTACTCCTACAATATTCCTGATTCGTATTCTAATCCAGTTTCTTTTTACCTCTGCAAATTGTTTCTACTTTTTTTAATATTTAATTATAAAATTGCATTAAAAATTCACTTTTCAACTGAGGAGTCCAAAATTATTCATGTCCACTTTCCTTATTCTCCTCCCAATGTGTCATAAGTGGAAAATAGGGTGTAACTGGCCAATCTGAGATTTCTACTAACAGAGGGGGAAGAGCTGTGCCAGACTGCTCCCAGTCCTGTTCTAACAATGTGGTACTGAAATCTTAAATTAGAATTACTTAGAAGATTAATCAGAAGTTCTCCCTAACCTCTATATTTTGGATATCTGGTAACTTGAAAGGTTTAAACTCTTTGAATCCAAAGATCCCACTGTTGTCACTAGTAGGTTTAGAGGCAGGAGGTCAGAAGCACCAAAACAGCACAATTACTGGAAATAATAGCTTTCAATTGTGTGTTAACCCAAACTTGTTTGCTTAAAACAACACAAATTTAGTGTCACCATTTCAGAGAGTCAAAGGACTGGGTCCTTGGCATTTAGGGTTCTGCTTCAGGTCCCCCAAAGTCAAGGTGAGGCCAGTGGGGCTCCGACATGCAGGTGCTAGGGAGCATCCACTCAGCAACTCATTGTGGGGGTTGGCCAAACCTAGGTCCTTGTGGTTGTTAGCTTTGGTCAAAGTCTCATGGTCCTTTACTGGCTGTTGGCCAGGGGCTATTCACCATCCTGCTGACCACCCATGTGGCCTTCCATGTCTCCCCTCCATCCCAGAGTAGTGTCATCCCCTCTGGGCCTGCTTACTGCCATCTCTCTGCCATCTCCTTCCAGAATAAAGGACTGCTGGAATTATGTCAAGCCCTCCTGGATAACCTGCTAGTTTGTAGGCTAACACAAGATCACAAGCACAGTACAATGTCATAGTCACAAGCTTCGGAAGTAGGTCAGGACATCTGGGGTCGGGGAGGAAAGGAGACCATTTTGTAGCCCTGTCCACTTCCCAGACAGCTATTATTTCTGTTTATAAGGAAGCTTTGAAGGACTGAAAGCACTAGATAACATTTAGAGGACACCTTTTCAGGGTAAGAAGATCTGAGTGCAAAGGAGACTTCCCATAAACAAGAGGGGACATTTTAGGCCACATTGATAAATATTCTGTAATTGCTGCTGGAATGAAAAGACAGGAAAAACACAGATGATCTAACAAGAAAAGAAAGAAGAGGAAAAAATAAACAAAGTTTTGTTAGAAAGAATCCAGAAATTCCAGGCCTGAGCTAACATATAATGCCATAAACAACATGAAACAAATGAGAAAAGATGAGCCGTGAAGGGAAACCGTGCAAGTGAATAATCAGTGAGGAGGAAAGAGCAGAGATGGGGAGCCGTGAACATGGAACAAAGAGTCCTGAATGAGAATTCCCAGATGATGGAAATACCACGTAAACAAATACCCAGCTCAGAGCCAACAAGCTGCTTTAAGGCTGAGAAGTTCCAAGATTTAGAACTTGGGGGTGGGAGTGGGGGTGGTAGGTGGAACCAGGACACATATCTGCTGGACCATCCAAAGGTTGTAAGGAGAGCATCCCATACTAGTTGTATGGGACACCATCCCCTTCGAAGAAAATACAGGCAGTGAGGCTAATTCCCCACTCATCCCATTACACGCTCTTGAGACTCCCACACGGTGACAACAAAATGGCTTTCCCATCTGCCTGATTCTACAGAATGAATTGCAAAATATCAAAAATGAGGCTCCTTAGGAATGAATTCTTTTCACAGTCCTGTAAACCAAACGGAACAAAGAAATAAGCATGCCTGACTGAAGCAATGAATCTTAATAACAGTCAAGTCTAGAATACCAGCCTTCTACTTACCAGTGTTCTTTCCAGCACCAGGCCATGCCCCTCTCTTCTCACAGATAAGCTTGGCGTCAAAGATAAAGCTTGTGCTGTTTAGTAAACAACTGAAAAGTAGGGTTTCCCCAAGGTTAGAAACTAAAAATTCATTGTGAATGTTTCTGTAAGATTTTTTAAGCCCATATTTCCACATTCCATACTACTCCCTCTTTTCTTGAAAAAATAAAAGCATTTTTTTTTTCATGCAAAGAACTGTGACATGAATTTAGGTTTTACTTCAACTGTCACTAACTCTTAAGATATGGAGATTTTGGTGTTGGTCAGGGTAGGTTTTATCAGTGTGTCAAACCAAATTATTTTAAAATAACTTTTTATGTAAAAAGAAAAGTCTATCTCTCACCGAAGACTGTTAGTAAGAAACTGGATAATGGTGAGGTTTGAGGTCTAAACATGAGCATGTATATCCACTTGATAAATAGTCTCTGAAAATATGTAGGTCCTCATTCCTCACTCTGTAAAAGGTAGACACAGTAGTTTATTTTCCTTTAGTACAAACACACAGTGAGTCTAGGAATATAAGTGCTACATGCACTGGACCCAGCAAACTCCAAAGGAGTGTCATCTCACTGCAGTCTGTGCTGTGCGATGCCAGCCCAGAGTTGTAGACTAAAACAGCTGTCTGTCATACCCAGTGACACACAGCATACATGAATCTGAAAAGGGAAGGTTAGAATAAGTGGAAGATAATACCAACTGTCCTACCTAATGAGGAGCTAGCTACTGTTCTCCAGAAAGTGCCCAAGTTGGCTGTGGAACATGGAGGACACTCTTGTCTGACTGAAACAAGTTCTATTACTGCTTGTGGCACCATCTTAATTAAGGCAGAGCCCTGAGCGATGATTGTACAGCTTGCCATCCAGGGTATGGGGAATAGCCCAAAACTTGGAACAAACAGAATATAGTGGTGAACTCAGGTGTCCAAACTTGGATAGAAGAGAAGCCAAGAGTAGAGAAGGCATTTACACAGGCAGAGGTTTCATATCCTGTAGGCACAGTAATAAAAACAAACAAAAACAGAATTACTCAAAATTAGGCATGATCAAAATTAGAAATCCTCAAAATGAATCCAACTAAGTTTAGTAAGAGTAACATTCTCACTGAAAAGAACTTGAGTTTAAGGCCTATTACACGTGTAGGTGATTCATTTTTGATCCTTGTTACAACACAATTTGGAGTTGTAATCTATTAGAAGGAAACTTTGAGATTTCTAACTGATTATGGGCAGATGAAGCCCCGATGACAGACATTTGAGTCCTCCATTCCAAGTCAAGCACCAACAGAGTGGTGAATTGAGAGAGAGAAGGAAGAAAAGAGAGTGACCCTGAACAAAGTTTTCAACTATCTATTGTAGCTTTAATTGTTTTGATTATTCTCTAATTTTTGGAAGAAATAACCAAAAAAGAAAATCTAGTGATTTTAAAGTTAGGGAATCAGTTGACTTGACATTCACTGTGTGATACTCCAGTTACATTAGCTCACATGGCACTGAAAATGTCAAGTATTTGCCTTGATGGGGTCTAGCTTTGGCTACTGAGGGAGAGGTTTCATACTCTCTTCTGGAACTACTGACTACAGTTCAACAATACCCTCCTTTTGATTCTGGAACTTGAGAATAAAAGAGCTACATGAAGAAACTGTTACACATAAGAAAGTATTCCTTTGGTTTGGGGTAAAGGTATGGGTCTTTGAGTTGAATCATCCAACATTAATTATCAGAAGAGTGTGTCCTTCATTCACTATCACTTATTTTTCATGAATATATGCACTAAAAATGCACATATCACAATCTAGGTGCTGAAAATGAACACAACATTAGACCAGAACCATTCTGATCATAGAAGGATTAAAAGAAAGGACATTTTTATTGAAACAAAAGATGAAACATTAATAAATTTAAAATGATAAAAGTTCTTTGATACCATGGATTCCTACCTACTGCAGTGATTTCTTGAACTTTCTTTCCATATCTGACCTACAGTCACATGAGTATCACGTGAAAAGAAGTAAGAGCCCCTAAGGGGCATAGCATGGTGACTCCCATTATTCATGGACTCATACATGTGGTTCATGACATCAGTCCATTCATTTCATTGTCCAAGTCCTTTCATTTACATTAAATTCGCCTTTCTTACTGCATCCTGTTTTTTCATGAAGATACCATGTGTGTATTTTGGGTACATACATGAAATATCCTAAAACAGATTCCACTTTAGTGAGGTTGAGGCTACCCATTTCCTGCTTCAGCCACCAGGACAGTAATCCAGAAATGGCACCTACAGTTGCAGGTTTGGGACCAGACAAACAGTATGTGCCTCCAAGTAAAGTCAGTCATTAAGTGTCTGCTGTTTTTTCTCAGCTAATTATCTTGCCTTCCCTTCCAAGTCCTCCACCACCACACCTACCCAGTTTACAATGGCAGTGTTTGGGGGTATTGTTCACTTAGCCATCTTTCTCCTGGCTCTGGGGTTCTGTTTTGTTAGATCCTGTCGTCACCACCAGGCTGGAGGCCAATGTTTGTACTGGGTGGGAGTTAGAGGGAGGTATAAACAGAATCAACCCTCTTGTGCTTTAAAAAAATCAAACTAGAATTATATACATATTTCATGTCAGAAAAATAAAATGTGTCTTGGCGGTGGATGGGAAGTTGGAACGCTTGGAGGGGGAGTGGAGAATTGGCAGAATTGTTCCCCTTTTCCTTGGCCCCCTGCCTAGCAATCATTCAGCCTTTTAGTCTTGGAGTCAATTTCTTCCCCATCTTCCGAGTCCTTCCAAGTGCTACAACATCCTCACTGTCATCCTAAGTATGTTGTCAGAACCCAGAAAAGAAAGATCACATTTACAAAATGGCGTCTTTCCCCTCAAGTCTGTAAGGCTTGTGAGTGAAATTCCTCAACTTTGCTTTGGAGGGGAGAGCAAAATTCAGATGACAAGACCAGTTCATATAAGTGTTGATGATCTGAAAAAGCAATTTACTTCACCAGAAGTGTAAATCCAATTTCTCAGTTTTGTTGAGCACTAAGGCTATTAGTTTCTAAAAACATTGCTAAATTTCTCTTGGCTCCATTGCTGCATTCAACTTGAGAATTTCTGTTTCGCTAATTCCCAGTGTTGTTTAGCACCACACAGAGTTACACTCTTCTGAGTGCCCTCTGCCTGGAGGGTAACTTTTGCCCTCATGCTTCAGCCTCATCCTTGTACTGATCAAATCCTAATGCTTCCCAGGTGTTCTCAGGAAGGACCACTCCATATTAAACTGTCCTCCCACTAACTTTTCAAACTCCTCCAGAATTGCTTTTTCCACCAATCAGTTTAAAATACTGAACACCACTGGAATGGCACTGCCTATGTTCAGATGACTTGCCCTAGATTTTGATTTTAAGAGGTATGGGAGAATGTACATTTAAGCAAAGTCTAGACTGCTCCTTTCCCCACCTCTTTAAAAACACCTCCTCCTAAGAGCCTCAGGTCACTTGTATGCTTTCCTCACTTGTGTGTCTATCATCTTCCAGCCTCTCTATTAATCATTTATTCATACCCAACAGCCTTTTATCACCTGTAACAATTCCTTACTCTTGTTATAAAATGTAGTGATGATTTCACCAACCACTCTCCTAAAACCTCACCAATTTGAGTGGTTTTAGACTGTCCTCCTTACTTAGGCTGTCACTCAAAGAAAACACAAACAAAACCTGGAACACTTCATCTCTTCAAGTGCCACAAAATATTACCTCTGGAGCCCCACCCTTCCAAATTTATTCAAGTAGTGTGACAATATAATTTAGTAGAGAAAGACCTTGAAAATTCAGATGGTATATGCAGTATCAAAATGCAAACACACACTGCAGTTAACCCCAAACAAAATGTTTTGTTTGGAAAGAAGAGAAAACATTAGGAAGGAAAAACAAAAAAACAAGATTAATGATCTTTGCTCGGATAGGAAATATATGCATACCTTGCATTGAGAATGCAAATCTAGTACTTAACAGCAAATAAATTTGATGCATTTTATTTCTTCTGCAAGAGGAGATAACATTTCTACTGAGCCTCTACAGACTTGCGAGGAAGTAAAAAACCGGAGTAGCCATATGTCATGATTCCCTGGGTTCTATGTGGCAAATACCCACCATGTGCCACAGTGCCAGTGAAAAGTCTGAGGTCAAGCTCCAGGCCCAGGCCCCTAAAGGCAAATTAAAGGCAATGTACTTTAGCCCATGCACTGTTCCAGATCACTGCACTTTCTTTTTGACATGACTACGATAGGAGACTGGGAAACTTGCCTTATCTAGAGCTGGGTCCCAAATCTTAGCATTGTCCAAAGCAGTCCAGAAATTCAAATTACACTAATGTAATTGTCCTTCTGTGCCAAAAACAACTTTTGGTTGGGTCTTCTACATGTACTTTATAGGTCATACATTCTCCCCCAGATGTGAGTGTTGATGAGCTAGCATTGACTAGTTTCTGAGAATGTCCAGTACAAGGGAATAACCCCAAACATTTCTGAATTTTGCTGACTTTTGGTTGAAGAGCTATGCCTCCCCCAGCTCTGTGTTGTCAACTGAATGAACCACTCTATATCATTTGTTATAGATTGTGAACAAGGAGGACCTCAAACCTCACCCCTGTCGGGCCCCAGTAAATCTCACAACACACAATTAAAGACACTCCTCTGGGTTTTGTTTGCCTACCAGTCCATCATCTCCTCCTATGCACTCTGGATACCACAAAACTTTTCATCTGAGGTTCATAGTAGAATTATTTTTTTAACCATGTGTTGAAGATCAAATAGGTTACTATATAGAGTTCAATTTGTCATGTAATATCCAAGCCTATCTGAGTGCTCTATATCAAAACAAGGTTCTTTTCTAGAGTGAAATTTCCTTCCACTTAGAGCTCAGTAGCATCTTATTATTCAAACACTAAGCAATGGGATTACTCCTTTCTACTAAATATGCACATATTTCACTTACTCTTTTATTTCAGTTGGAGATTAGTGGTATCTGAAGTGAAAATTTGAATACTCATTAGATGTTAAAAAAAAGATCAAGCAGCATAAAAGGCAGACAGGGTAGAAGAACTCTCCCATCAGGAAGCAGAGTTAATGGTATAGGATGGTAAGAATTTAAAAGAAACACAATACCACCATGTCTTTGGAATAAAAAAAGATATTAAAAACACAAAATAACATCATTTTGGATTTAGTTTGTTGGTTTAGCTATTTGAATGGTTTAGGTATAAAAATATGATCACTGAAACAGAAATATCAATGGATAAATTTAATAGCAAAACAGAAACTGTAGATCAAATTTTTTTCTCAAAAGCATAAAGAAATGAAGAGATTGAGGGAAGAAATTTTAAAAACAAGTGATACAGATGGGAAAAGGATTTAAACTGTAAATGATTCCGAAAAAAATATTTGAAAAGACTGAAGGAGCCCACTGAGTTCTAAATGTGGTAGTAAATCATGGACAAAAAATGAAACAAACATGTTGCTTCAAAATAAGAAAGACTTTGAAGAAAAAATATCATCTCCAAAGAAATAAGAATCATATTTTCATCAGATTTCTCAATAGCAGTCCAGATGTAAAAAGACAATAGCAGAATGTTTTCAGACATTAGATTCTGAAATTATATATCCAGATAAATAATTATTTAAATCTGACAGCTAAAAAAAAATTTAGTCATCTAAAATTGTAGGATGCTTATCACACATAGGACCTCTTTGAAGGAACTTTTAGAGAAAATATTCCAACAGGAATACGATTAGTCGAGGAAGAACAAAAAGATAAAGGGTGAGCAATTTTGGTGAGAGTTGTTATTGTGTCAACCAACCAGTGGTTGGTTGACACAATACTTTATGGTCCATATTATCTCAACCCTACCTATGTGTGCACAGACATATATATAGTAAATGTGTATATTTATATGTGTGTGTGTCAGTGCATGAATATATTTACACACATAAATGTATATGTTTTAAATATGGCAAGAAAAATAGGCTTATACCCAATCATAAATAAGGAATAACCAGAATAGAATGAAAATTAATATATAACTTGAATTAAGTGGTTGAGGGTCTATATGAATCTATGTGCTCCATGCTAGAAAATGAAAAAGAAACAACAAACAATGGTAAATAGAAGCCATGCAATAAGATACCCTAAGTGCATCCTTATATAAAGGAAGCTCTAATAAACAAAAATAGGAGCTCTTTGTGGATCTTTGTTATCAGACCATTATCAATTGTCTGGAGGGCAAAAATTTTTTCCCAGGCAGTTGGGTTTCTTTTTGTTTATTGTCTCTTTTGCTGTGCAGAAACTTTTTAGTTTGATGCAGTCCCAGCTGTTTAAGTTCTCCTTTTTTGGTTTTGTTTGTTTGTTTTGGTTTTGTTTTGTTTGTTTGGTTGGTTGGTTGGTTTTTTTGTTTGTTTGTTTGTTTGTTTGTCTGTTTTTGCCAGCTGTAACTGTTTCCAGAAATGAATTTCTGAAGTAAAATTCATGGAGGGTTTTGCTCAGGTTTTGCTCTATGTATTTTATGGTTTCAGGCTTCACATTCAAGTCTTTTATTTTGAGTTGATTTTTGTAAAAAGTGTGAGAGTGTCATTTTGGGTTTTGTTTTGTTTTGCAACTTGTGGTCCAGTTTTCCCAGCACCATTTGCTGAAGAGGATGTCCTTGTTCCAGTGTATGTTTTTTGCCCCTTTGTAGAAGATTAGTTGACCATATATGTGTAGCTTTATTTCTGGGTACTCTATTCTGATCCTTTCTGTTTTAATTATTATGACTTTGTAGTATAGTTTGAAGTCTGGAATTGTAATACTTCTCTCATCTGTTTTTCAAGAACATAAGCCTCTTCACACTGAGAACCTCAACATCCTTCCAAAGAAAACATTCCTGATTGTACTTATAAAATCACCTTTCTTCACATACTTACTCCGAGTAGCTAGGTACCTGGGTTGAGACAACTTTCAATTGAAACAATTATAGGACTATGGACTTACATTTCACACTAAATATATTTACTTCTTATTGCATAAACACAGACCTTATTACTGACCTCATTAACAGATTTTGGAGAAATGAGGGCTTCTTGATTTTATTCATAAATGTATATAATGTGCTTCCTAAGGTTTTTTTAAAAAATAAAAACTTTTTTATTTAGCAAGACTGTAAAATGATTGTAGGTTGAACACCTTAGTTGTAGAAGAGATGTCTTGAAAATTTCCTTTTGTATGTCTTCCAAGAGTTTGGTTTATTTTTTGTGTGCTGTTTTTTCTTCAGAACTCTAACTTCAGACTGGAATTGAGCAGAAATCCAGCTTACAGTGTTCTTCCTGACTCAGATAAGGCACTGGGTCTTGAGACAAACAAGCAGGTTATGGGCAACAGGACTGTCTCACTTAAGGCCTTTGGACATTTAGAGGAATAAGTCATTCCACTCCACTCTCCAGAAGCTTAAGACCTTGGGTAGTTTGTGACTGAAGAAATTTTGTTCTATTACAGTCATTGAAGTGACCATTGCTCCCCCTTCACTAATAAACCTGATACTGTTGCTTTCAGCTATTTTTCTAGCTCCCACAACAGCTCTCCAGCTAAACATTCACAGTAATGTGCATTGACACACATTGATATTCATGTAAGCACACATGAGATGAATATACTGTTATTTTTGTTGAGGAACAGATTTTTTCTTTTCTGCTTGGGATGTAAAGCGCTTAGAAGACTGTCCCTCCTGCCCTCACAACAGAAAGTGAAGCAAACTATAAGGCACACAAGAATCTTGACTGAGATTGCAGGGAGAGACAAGGACAAAAACTAGGTTTTTAGATACCAATTAGGAAAGGTCACCTACTGTAGTCAAAATACTGGAGGCAGTCAAGTATGAGCTAGCAAGAGATTAGAAAGTCCTTAGAGTGCTGAACACTGGCATTGATAATCGGTCAATATCTGGAGAAAGTGCCCTTTAAGATATTGACCTGGACTTTTCTCTCTTCTCCCTGACAAAGGAATGCCATCCTTATGAAAATAAGAAGGAGGGCAGATGTACCACAAACACTGTCATCCTCAGGGTGACATGAAAGCTGTGCATTGGGGGTTGAGGAATGTAGAAATACTTTCAGGTCCCAGAAATACAGTTGAGAGATAGGCCACTGAGATACAAAGATTCACCAAGGAATGCTCAGTTTGATGCCCCAGAATATCCACTGTACTCTTCCCTAATTAACTCAAAGTCTCACTTTAAAGATACCTTAGAAAGAAATGCATGTTTGTTCCCATGCCAAAAAAATAATAATAATTAGCCTTAGTACTCTGCTACCCAAGGAGTTTGACTTTAAATAAAATTTTATGAAACTTTTAGCAGAGTGAAGGGAAACTGATAGAATACCAGGAGAGACAATCAAATCAGTAGAATTGCTACACATGGCACAAGTGCCAGAACTGTTGAAAAGGGAATTTAGAAGCATCTAGATGATTCTGTTGATGATTTCCAAGCTGCCAAAGTGTGATGATTCAGTGTAATACTGCAGGGTATAGAATGAAGATAGTACAAGTGGGCCTAAAACATCCTTCACCCATTAAAGTTTTTCTAAAAACAGTTGAGGGCCTCCACGAATGTCATTATCTGTTCATTCATACATTTACTTACCATTCATTGTGTAAAGGACCCAGCTTTTCCCTAAAGAGGATGTCCTTTGGAAAAAAAAAAAAAACAGTATCGGGTAAGAGTGTAAGCCCTGTCAGATTTCAGGTCTGTACCAGGTTGTGTGAGGGCTCTCCCACTATTCACAGCTTTATCTGATGGCCTCCGTTGACTCTCTGCTCAATCCACTTGGTTCATCTACTTCTGTGCAGCAGGAAAGTCCCACAACAGCAACTCTCTACTAGGAACCTGGAGGAAGGGAAGACCATGGTTGTTCACTGATGGGATTTGACCCAGAGTGCAGATTTTGAGATACCATCTATTCTGCACTTAGCATTCTTTTCAAGCATAGATTTGGGTCATTCATTCATTAATTCTTTCAGTAAACCAACCTTTGATGTAAGAAGTGAATGAATACCTTCATCATCCAATGAGCCAGGCACCCTTTCATCAACATCCAACTTGGTGAGGAGCTATTCCATGCCTCTTCTTTCCCACATTTTCTATATGCCCTGCAATGATACAAGTATTATTAAACTAATTTTACACCTGAGGAGTCTGGGAATATAATGTCAACATTACCCTGATGACATAGCTGGCTTTTTGTAGATCTGGTCAAGTTAGAGCTCAGAAGGCCATGGTGGAATTTATGGTCATTTTCAACAAATCCCCAGGGAGAGATATTTCATTATGAGACAACATCTATGTATGGTCTTCTTATTCCTTCTGATTAACTCTGTTGAAGGACAGAAATATTCTACCGTTGATACAAAATACAAAGTGACGAATATCCGGTATCAATAGCTGTCTCTAAATTCACAAAACTTTACTCAGTTACCATTCTAGCCTGGCATCTTGGCTCATGGACCATGGTCTCTTCTGTTCAGTGAGCATGAAATCTCAAAGGCAACAAAGGCCAGTAGGAACATGTCTGTAGAATCACAGCTTCACAATCCAAAAGCAGAACAGAAAATCTTCTTTGTGTCTCCTTTGCAATATTTATATTATTTTATTTTATTTTGCAATTTTATCATCTTCTGGATTCAGAAAATAACATTCATCTTCCCCCTTTCCTGTCACCTTTTACATTTCACTGCAGGTTTATAATTTTTTTCATGGTACTCATCACCTTCCCTAATGATTTCCCTGTGTTTCCTCAAGCTTTTACATTCTCCACTAAAATAGTAGAGAAAGATTATCTATTCTGTTCATTGTTCTCAGCATCCAAAACATTTTTGCAGTAGAGTTCTTACTGTGATGTCTATTCCATTGGGGACAGACAACCATTTTTGAGTACTCAGTGGAATTTCTTCCAAGGTAACATGTCCCTATAGTGAGCCACCTGGAAAAGGATAGGGGAGGGTTTGACATGGAGTCAGGGAGAGGTTTGGCTGGGAGTCATAAGTGTGGAGATTCCTGCCTCACGAAGACCCATCAGGACCAAGTGTGGATTTGGGTGTGGACATTCTTTGTGGGTTCCTTTCAGACCTTTAGTAAAGTCTTGTTAAAATCTTAACTTCTATCAATTGGGCTATAAGGATCAAAAAATGCTGTTTATTCTAAACCTGCAATGGAGTGGGCTCAAGGTGGGCATGCTTGGAAGCAGCATTGCTGGTGAGGTGGTTCTTGGCAGAATGGACTCAGAACATGCAGGCAAGGCAGAGAGGTCAGAGCAAAAGAGGGAAAAGGGATAGTTTAGGAGAAAGTGAAAATCTGAGTAATGTCTGAGGGTATTTAGAGGGGATGAGAGTAGGGAGCCATTGCTGAAAGATGGACCAGGCAGGGCTCAGTTTAAAAACATGGGAACTGATAAAACATTGCATTACTGTTTTGTTCATGTCTGATGAGGCTGCTGGCCTATGACTTACAAGCACAGGTGTCTAAATCTACCCTGTGGCGTCTCCTCAGCACTAGCGAGTGACAACTACTAACCTCTTAGGAGAACAGGGGACAATTAAGCCTTTCTTTTTTGAAGCACATATTTTGAAAGTTCAGGACATGATCTCCAAGGTCACTGTATTGAATTTAGATTTCCTCAGTCAAATAAGAACTGCATTTGATTCCTGATGAAGCACTTTTGAGTTCTTCACTCTACAAGCCTTCCTTTTAATTTTCTTAAAATCAATCTGCGTTTGACAAGTATCAAATAAACATGCACTGATCTGACACCCAGAGACCAAGATGGACAGACATTGATGTATCTTGGAACTTCCTCTAGGCTACTTCGTGACATATTCACCTACCAAATTCTCCCACCAAGTGGGCATCCCTTTCTTATGTACTTTCCCTCTCCCTACCTGTTCCAAGCAATTTCAAAACTGATTGTGTGATCACTGCTGTGTTGCTTTTCTAGGGTCATCATAGACTCTGGTACTCATTCAAATGACAGAAATGCATTGTTTCTCAGTTCTAGAAGTTAGGAATATGAAGTCAAAGGTCAGTATGTTGGTTCTCTCAGAGCACTGTGATGGAGAATCCTTGTTGAATCTCTCCTACTCTCTGGTGGTTGCTGTTTATGTGCTGGCATTCTTGGGCATTCTGTGTTGTGTAGATACAGCACCCGAGCCTCTGCCTTTGCATTTACATGGTGCTTTCTTTGTGCACATATCTATTTTCAATTTTTTCCCCTTGTAGGACTTATTTATATTGGATTAGGATACATCCTAATGACCTCATCTTAACTTTACTACCTGCAAAACCTCTATTTCCAAATACAGTTACACCCACGGGTTAGGATTACAGCATCATTTAGAAGTATTCAACCTGAATAACAGGTGGGATTAGAGGAGAGGGAGACTGAGAAGAGGCAATGCCTCAGGCACACCAGCAACCTCTGAGCCAAAAAGGTCTCTCAGGACAATTTCTTGGGCTAGTGGTCATATCTGAAACTCCCTCTTTTTTTCTCAAACGCTCTCTCTCTTACTTCAAAACCCAGAATTTTGACCCTATTGGTAAAATGCCTCAACTAGGTAGGGCTTGCACTGATGGTCTTTTTATCTGTGGTTTCTTCTCCCTGGAGAAACTTAATCTCACTTGTTCAACTGGAAAACCCCCACTGATGACCAAGCCTGGGTTAAATGCCATCTTCCCCAGCTTCCAGAGACTAGATTCTACCCCCCCCCTTCATTCTTATCAATGACCCACACAAGTGTCTATCATCACAGCCAGGGCAGTTTGCTGTTTGACAAGACCATTCTTCCTCTGGACTTTGCTCTTGTTTCCTCTGGTTAGTCTCAGATGATCTCTGCCCACTTCTGATGGGTTGAACTGTCTGACTCACTGTTGTGTCTGGGCCTTTGCTGACCCTTCAAAAAGACGTGAGAGATCTACAGAAAAGAAATAAACAAGTTGCAGGAGAGCTCCTATAGCTTCAGAGTCCTTGTGTAGAAGGACCAAACATGTCCATTCTCCTTAACTTGCTTCTGATGTGTTTGGTCTGCTGTATGTGAGCTCTGGAGCACAGTAGCACATGGTTGTCAAGATGACAAACATGCCATACTCCTAAGACCTAGTTTTCAAATGTATGTGGATTTCAAGAGGCACTTAGGGGACACTATTGAGGACACTGATGAACCTCAATAGATTCTGTGCATTTTGTCACAGGAACCACTCTCTAAGCTGCAGTTCAAATAACAGCACACTAGAAATATGAGAAAAGCAAAGAACCCAACACCGTAACGTTCCATTATTTGTCTTGTGACAAAAGTGTAGTCAAAGTCAGCAGATACATAGGCTGAGTCACAAAGGGGGATGTGAGTCAAGGAACCCATCTACTGGACTGAGGTTCACCCAGAGTTACTGAGTACACGCCTTTTACTTGCATCATTCCCAGTTCTGGGTAGTTGCTGCCTCTTGCCTCCAACATGGCCATCTAAACAACTGGCTACTTCTACCAATAACACTTTTAAAGTCCTTCACATTCTAAATGTAGCATCTGACGCTCCATAAACAGGAGTGAACTAGTAGCAGTCCGAAGTTGTCATCATTGACAGCTTGTGATTTATCGTACCTCTCCCTCGCCATTTGGCTACGACTTTAAGTAAACACTTTCCGTCTTCTTCATGTTCTCGTTACTGCCACCTCCCACTAATAAGAGAGACTGCCAAGAAAAGCATCCAGACAGTTCATTTACCTCCCAAACTTGCCTGAAAGTAGCCGCCCCAGTTTAGACAAGGGGTGAAGCAACTACTACTGCACATTTTCAACAGATGGGACAATGAATGCTTCCCAAATTATTTACATTAACATTATTTGCTTTCAGGGTGTGTGTAACAAATGGGTAGTTGAATGAAATATGATGGCATAGATGGAAGACACCAGTGGGCCATTTATGTGATGGAGGGTTAAGGGCCATTTTGCTTTCGAAGAAGTGGGGGTACCTCAGGCTGTCAGGTGACTGGAGGCTGGGTTCAGAGTCACATGAAGAACGCACTTATATCATGATGGTGAGTAGACCCTAAGACTACCTCCTCACCCACAAGCTGGGTCGGTTAAAATTGTTGCTGTGTTCTACAGCCAGCCACAAGAACCATGGGGGTTACCTGCTTTTCTTGTGTGTGTCCTGACACCATCCCAGCAGAAAACAAGATCCCTCATAGGAGTCAGCCTTCCAAACATTCATAATGGTCTGCCCACATCGAGTCTCCACCCCACTTTAGAAAAGGAGTGAAGCAACTGCTGCACATTTTCAACAGATGGAACAATGCTTCCCAAATTATTTACATTAACATGATTTGTTTTCACCATCTCCAAGGTGACCTTGGGAGGCCTCAATCAGACCACCATGAGACCATCTGCCTAGCTTTACTTTTCTTACTTTCTTTTATACCCACTTAGCCAAACTAGGAGTAAAGTAGAATGGTTGCTAACAGCAGCATGAGGGGAATGAGAGCAGAGTTGTATTGTTTCTTCAGGCGCCTATTTCCTAGATGCATGGTCTGAGGCTCACACCAGGTACATCAGAAAAGGCAGAAAACGCAGGCAGCAGCGCAGTGGCCAGAGACACCCTCAGTGTCAGAACCAGCCTCCTAGCAGGGGTTTCTGACTTTACGGGGGAACTCACATTTAATCTGAAAGAGTAGCCAATTTGCCATTGTAGTTATTTAAATATTTGCTAAGTTCATTCAATATGTGTTGGGTCTTCTCTGTTGGATTCTTTGGGAATATCTTGGAAAACACCTCTCTGGAAGACTCGGCAGTGGAGAGGTGAAGTTCCATGCTAAAGCTGAGAGTAGACCTGGTAGAGGAGTCTCCAATTTCCTTCTAGAATTGGCTAATTTACATAGATGACTGCTGTCCAGGGGGTTTGCCAGAGGACAGCAGAGGGTGTGCTGTCCTACAGACTGGGCATCTTCTGTGACAACCTCTTACTGTTCTGTCACACAAGGTTGTATGTGACACTAAGGGCTAGACACTGGGGTCGAGGTTCCAAGCGCACTGTCCCTGGACTTATTGTCAGAATGTTGTCTACTGAAATTAATTTTCCCTCCCCCCTTCCCTCTTCCCTCTGGCCTCACAGTCTCTCTATCTCCTACCCTCAAGGAGTCATCACCAAGATTCCTTTTTGTACTTGCACCTCCTATTAAACCACCAGAGACTTCCCAAGGTGAGTTTCTCATTCACAGTTGAAATGTTCCTCCTCAACAGCAGACCTTTTCATCTGGAAAGGTCCCTCTGCAGTGGTCCCTGACCTGAGTCCTCTGTACCCTTAGTTTTAGTGATGTAACCAGGCATCCTCATGTGGGGTGAAGGCATTCCCAGATTGAGCCATGATCACCCTGTGCTGAACTCCCAAGCCCTGTATTGGAAAACTGGATGGCTTTAGTTGGGGGGGGGCACAAGGTGGGATTTTGTCCTACAACTATGACACTTTTTAAATATCTTAAATTTTGATAGTCAAGAAAAGAAGACACAAAGTTTCATTATTTATAGAAAAGGGTTGATACTTGGAGAAGGTAGCAAAAACCCTGCCATGTGATTCTCCCCACCCCCAGCCTGCCAGGTTGACACCTCAAGCCAACAGATTCACAACCAATTACTCCCAGGTAGGGTCCCCCCACCCAAGAAACAGGGACTCTTTCAGGGAAGCTCATGGTGTGGCCAGCTGTCCATTCCTGTACCCAGGCTGCCTCTTTTCAGAGCATAAGTCTTTTTCAACCCCCAACTCCAAAACTAGCACTTAGGGGAGTCTTAATCCCTGCAAATGTGGCTGCTCTTTGACCAAACAACTTTCTTAAAACAGAGTTAATTATTTTTTCCTTTTCCAAAGATAAAAAACTCAGACCTGTGAATCAATGACACAAACAGGCATTAACCTGGGCGTGTCCATGGATGCCCTAAGAGATATACTCAAAAGATATACTCAAAAGGTCTCAGGGACCCTCAGGCACGGCAGAGGCCTGTGGACTGTACACACCCCACATCCCACCCTGCTGATATCACTGCCGTTGCTCAGAGCTGCTGGCTTTGCTGTCCAAGCTTCTCTCTTTTGGGTTGGAACTCAGCAGGGCTGGGCCTGACCAGCTGCGCTGTGCTGGACAGGGCAGAGCCAGGTTGGGCCAGCCAGGACAAAGCCACAAGTAGGTTCAGGTGTCAGTCTCCACCCCTGCGGGAGCTCCCAGTCCAGGGTGACTCAGGCCCTGTCATTCTCAGATTACTCCAGCTTAACCGCCCTGAAATGGCCTCTCACCCCACTGACCACACCAGCCCTCCCTCTTTCCCCGCCAGCCAGATGTGTGGTATACATTTCAGCCACAGCCCAGACAGAAAGAGCACTAATCTGCTTGACTTAGGGCTTCAAAGAAAGGCCCTTCATGTTGCTTTTGGGCCAGAGGTTCATAGAAAGATGCCTCCAGGTTCTTTCTGACTGACCCTGTAGGCTGAGTCCCATCAGCTTAACCTCCAGGAGCCCAGGAAGTTTGGGCCAGCTGCTCCCACATGGATGCTCTGAGGTGGTGGTTATTCTGGCAGCTTTGTCTTCTCTGAGAATAGCTTGACATCCACCTGGTGAACCTGGGTAGCACTCACTTTACTCATGGGGTGAGCGCCTCTCACAGTGCATGTCACACTCTCACCACGCCTTGGCAATGGGCCCCTGGGTGCTAGGTAGTGGGAAGGAGAAGAGACAAGTCAGACTTGCTCCCTAGGGACTGCACATCTGTTTGGGGGTGAGGGGTTAGAAGTCAGAAGAGTAAACAGCAAGCAGTAGCCAAGGTCCAAACTTCCAACAGAAGAGGGGTCAGCTTGTACTTCTGTCTCAGGCTGAAAAGCTCCCCCCAACAACAGCTAAGCATCCACTTTTTTTCTCAGCTGTAAAATGTGAAAATCTATTTCACACAGGGTTGAGGGAAATATATACAATTCTGTGAAGAATAAGAATAATGACCATCACAAAGAGATGGTTGTTATTTATGGAGTGCTGCAATGTAAAGAAACTGGGTCAATTTGAATCTCATTCAGTCCTTACATCTGGCTTCTTATTTTTGCCGTTTTACTATAGGTAAGTTAGAACATCTGCCCATCAGTGTGGGAAGATGAAGTCAGAACCCACATGAGGTGTTGACATAGCAGATCAAGAAAGTCTGTCCCAACTTTAACTTTCAAATGACATTGGAGGTAACACTTTCCACCCAGTTAGAAGGAGCATGGAATAGCATTCTGGACTGAAAGGTAGGATGAGAGCACCTGGGAGGCCCAGGGGGATAAAAACCCATAGAAACCAGCCATGTATCAGCATTTGGAGGCATGAAAGGCAAGGGAGGTCTCAAGGGTCACACCTGGGTTACAGGCTTGGGGAAAGGACCCAGTTTGGGGAGAATGTATTGGTTCCTCCAGTGGGAATTTTCTGCTTTCCCATCCAGATTCCATTCAGTCTTCCCTTAATAACATGACAACTTGCACTTGCTTAGAGGACCAGCTCTCTTCCTGCCAGTTTGTGTGGTTTGGGGAATTACCTTAAATACATCACAGGCAGCTATCAATTGATTGAAGTTGAGTAGAGTGGTCCTCCAGCTTGGTGTCAGTCTCTGGACTTTGGGACATTGTGAGGCAAACATTTCCATTGTGCAGAACTTAAAAGTGAAAGTATGTATATTTAGAAGCTATGTCTCTTACAATCACTATATGAGAATTTGACCAATAAAGGAGCCAATTAAAGGGAGTTGTGCTGAATAAAAGCAAAAGAAAGTGAATTACAGAGATTTCCATCAAGTCCATGGTGCAACTGTGCCTGAAATTGGACTTGTCTGAAGTTGCATAAAGAAGACATTCTCTTTGTAATCAGGTCTTTGGATCAGGTTTTCTATTCCTTGAAGCCCCAGATTTCTAACTGATATAATTCTAGAGTGTGGATGATGAGTAATTTTGTCTCATCATGCAGTCTAGCTGGTTTGGCTGAATGAAAGCATATATGGGCAGAAGGATGAATGGAAAATGTTTTAGATAACAAATTCTGTACTAAAATTCTATGTGAAGTAATAATAATTGTAGATTGAAAACATGTTTGGTTAATACCTTGCAGTAATTCTATAAGACAGTTTTTAGCATCATCGTTCTTTTTTACTTTTAAGATGGTATATATATATATATATATATATATATAAAATGATATTTGTTTCAGGGGTTATAGGCTTATGCTTCTACAGATGTATGTTTATACACTTAAAGGAGACTGGAGAGAAAGAAATTGCAGTTCAAAGAGTGTGACAGAGAAGTCAAAATTTTGGTACATGGAAAACCTAGAATTGATGCAAGATTTGTCATCTTATGAAACTCATGGGTTCTTACAATGTTTTCTCTGAGTTTTAGTCATCTTGTCTATAAAATGAGATAATATTTCCCTCCAAGATTATTAATTGAACAAAAGGAGGTGTGTGTGTGTTTTAATTCCTTGACATGTGTCTTTTAGCATTATCACGTTTTATGAACTTAGTCTTCAAGACAGTTTTATTTCTTTTTTCCTGGAAAATTTTATTCAGTTTCCTTAGTGTCGCAGGATTAGGTTGACATTAAAACCTCATGCATCCAAAATTGATTTTGCTTTTCACTTTGCATGTTAACTGCACCATTGTTCAAGTCTTTACAACCTAATAAATTATGGAAAATCTGTTTTCCCATAGCATAGCCCTTGCAAATTGAAGTCTGTTGTCAGACTCTCCCTAGAAGTTTGGACTTCTTCTATACATGATTTAAGAACCTCAGCATGCTTACTCCACTGCAAACACCATCAGTTTTACTTCCATTCCATTCTACTTCCACCAGAAATACCCCCATCTTCACCCCATTTTCACCCCCACCTCCACCACCATCATCACCTCCATCTTTCCCACTTCCACTGTCATCACCTCTCCCATCAGTAAGATCACCAGCTTCAGCACTTAATAATGCTAAAAGACACATGCCACTGCCTCCATCTCCACTTCCAGCAGCACCCCGGCTGTTTTCATCATTTCTACCATTATCACCACCACCAAGACCTCCGTCATCACCAGGACCTCCACCTGGTGGTGACATTAGTACCACCAACCCTATCTACAATTATACCTCCAACTCCACCACCACACACCTCCCTAACCTCACTTCTATCTCCACCTTCTGCAACAGCTCTATCACACCAATACACCATCGTTGACAACAGCTCTACCACCATATCCATAGTGCCTCTATGTAGACACTATGTAGGCACTCTGTAGGTCTATAGCAGGACCTACAGTAAACAAGGCACCTGGCACTTAAAATTTTTATCCTCCTTAGATCACTCTAAAAAAGACAGCTTATCTTATTTTTTTATGGTAAGAAGAAGTCTCAGAATAGTTAGGCAATTTCTGCAAAATCTGACAACTTCTAAATAGCTGAGCATAATTGACACCAAGACTACTTGAGTTGGAAAAATATGATCTTGTCAACTTCAGTCAGTTTTCCCTCTCCCTGGCATTCATCTTCATTCTAAGCAATAAGACATTACCCCTTCCCCCTCTGAAATATATAATAGGATTTCCTCTTTTGGCTTTTGCTGACCACAAATATGATGAGTAATTTTGCCTGAGAATGGGAGCAATGCAGTTCCAGGTATCTCAGGCTACAGGGGGCTGAGAATTGTCTTAATTACTAATATGGTAACAAGAAGTTAAATTCACCACAGACAAGGAGAAGGGAAACTTGACAAGAAAGTGGATAAGTATAGTAAGTCACCTGAGATTAGAAATGTCACAGACATGTATTCTGACTGTTGCTTTGAAAGGGAATAAAGTTTTCTCAGCTGCCACGGACAGTCTAGTTGAGGTGGGAGAGGGAGAGGAACCTGGCAAAGAGACCAACTTCCTGCCATGATAGAGGTGTAGGGTTCCTGTCACATCTGAAATGTGGGCAACCTGAAAGCTGACTGGTGCTAGCACTCAACAGGAAGAGTGAAAGGACACTTTGAAGTCTAGATAGCATTTCTGAAGAATGTCTGACGAGAATTCCAGACTTTTATAGAAAGATATGGAGATTGGGTATGTTTTGGTTTTGAACACTTTTTATTTGCAACTTTATAGTTCTTTTTGCCATAAATTTGAACTGCATTGGATATTATATGGCAAAAACAACACAATTTATGCCTATTTTTCACACACACAAAATAGACTCAAAGTAAACTGTCTTGACCAGTTTGGATAATGCCTTCACTGGATTTTACTACTTCACAGAAACTATTACCTCCTTTATTCAATAAAAGAGAAAATTGATTTATGAACTGCTGATATTTTCACTTTGGAAATTCATCAGACCCCTTGGTATCCTGCCTTTCTTTAATATAAGGAGAAGGGCTTGATAAGACAGAAGCAATCTGCACAAAAGGGATGAGTGCTTGGAACGTGAACTCCTCTCCTTGCTCAGTCCTCTTCTAAGTCACATGAGTAAATGTTAATGTTGATGATTCTGATTTGTGGTTTGCCACTTTTCTTTTCTTTTTTTTTCTTTTTTTTTGGAGACCAGGTCTTGCTATATTGCCCGGCAGACCGCAGGCTCCTGTTGCCCGTGGTACCCCGGGCTCAAGCTATCCCCAGTCTCAGCTTCCCATGTAGCTGGGATTACAGGCACGCACCACCATGCCCAGCTATTTTTGGGGACCAGGTCTTGCTCCGAGCCCCGCCGCAGGCTCGAACCACGATCCCTGGCCCCAGCCGCGGCTTCCCAGCCTGCCGCTTACAGACATGCGCCACCATGCCTGGCCCTGGTTTGCCACTTTTCTTGTGACTTTCAGAGAACTGTCCCATGAGTACCCTGCCAGTCACTGCACACCACAGATGTAGATGCCACCTGTTCTTACACAACTGTCCACACAGAAGTCCTCACAGGTTCCACCATAAAAGAAACTGACTGTGAAATCCTGGCCAGTTCTCATTTTATCTACTAAAATAAGCCCCAGCAATGATGGGATTTGTACACAGTTAAAACTCTGCAGTGGGTTTCATTCTTTCCATTAGTTAAATAAGTAGATATATAGCCTCCCCAAGGCATTTACAAAGACCTCCTTAAGCCTGTCCTACAAATGTGTCCATATCAAGAGCTTCCATGTGAGGATAGCCCACACCTAGCCTGAAAATGCAAACAGTGATCTTGAATGAATGTGGTGAAATAGCCCTTGAGGCTCTGATGGAACTTAAGACTGACATTTTAGGAGCTCCATTTTGTTGGTGAAAAACAGCATGCTGACAGAAGTCTCCTGAATGGGGGATCAGACTGGGATTTCTCCCAGGGAACTGGAGGATCCCCCTGTAGCCTGAGCTACCTGGTGCTGCATTGCTGGCCTGTAATCCTTGGGTAACAATCTGAGGATTGTATTCACGGTGTTAATCGTTATAACTTCAGTGCCCACTGCTGGCACCAAAAATGACATGTTAATAATTACCTTTGGTCTCAAAGAATGAGTAGCACAGGATGCCTGTGTCCCACCCTTTATGAGGCCTTCTCTCCCCTGCTGAGCAAATTGGCATTTCTCTTTGGCTTCTTGCAGAGAATGGGTTTCCAAGCTGACCGCGGGTAGTCTCTGGAGTGTTTTCTGAGCCAGCTTCTGGTGGGGTATTGGACTCTGGTGTATCTGAAGAGAGTAGTTGGCAGACTCAAAGAATGAGTGTATTTGTAAAGCACAGTCACATAAATGTGAAGGAAAACATGGTGTCTGCCAGCGGCATCTCTAGCCTGTGTGTAGAGTAGACCAGGGTTGTGGGTGTCAGAGCTGGAAAGGACGTCAATATCATAAAGGTCAACTGAGTTCACAGTGATGGCAGAGGCAAGTCACTCTCTGAAGGTCACTGATCTTTAAGTGGGAATAAGGATCTGGTCTATGCACTCAAGGCCAGTAGTCTTTGACTTCACCAAGGTCCCTTGATTCAGACAAGGCATGTCAAACATATCAGTAAGGGGTACAAAGGTTGACATCACCATATGTCCCTCGTGCAGAGACTGTCTCCAAATAAATATTGAAAAGTTCTCTTATTACACCTTGTAATCTTTATTTCTAACCATCACTGGTGATGCCTGGTGCTGATGTTACACTGCATGTGCTTACAGGTAACATTTGGGTGCTTCTACAGGCTGACTCTGGTTTTCTACCACAGAACTCACACCTTGCTCAACAAGGGATGAAATAAACCATATAGAAAATGATCTATTTTTAAAAATGATTTTATATAAAGTTCATATTTCTGTTGTATAGAAGCACCACAGACAACCCAGATGGGACAATCTTAGAGTTTTTTCCTTGAAAATTACTTGAGATTTAGAGTCTGTTTTTGTATATCATCACCAGAGAGCAGAGAAAGGAAGCACAAGCTCTTGTATGTCTTTTAGAAAAGCACTAGCTTCATTCCTTCAGACTACACCATCAGAACTCAGTTCCTCCATCTCTGATCACCACCACATTAAATTAGGCTTCAGCATAATAATTGCATGTAGGGAAGAGGAGGGGACAGTTCAAGTGCTCAATCCACTGACTAGAAACAATATCATATAAATTACAAAAAAAAAAAGAAACTGTGCTCTTTGGAAAAGGACATAAGGCAAGACAGTAGGAGATGCTAATAGGAAAAAAATCCATGAAAAGAAATTTTTCTCTAGATAGATCCACTTTTCAGCAAAATGGGACTATTCTATAGGAACTGAGAAAAGTCAGTAAGCAAAAAATACATATTACAGAATAAAAAATCAACATTTGTGAAACTCATGGGAATTAATGAAATCTCTGAAGAGGGTGAGAGGAAATGGGAGTCCCCAGATCTGTACCCACTCAGATTTCAAGCCAGTATGAAGGAAACAGATATAATTTACCATAGTGAGGTATCAAAAAGCAATATTTAACTTCTTTCATCATGACACCAACTTCTTAAAGAGGAAACTATCATTATATCTACTTTACAAGTGAGGAAACTGAGTCACAAAGAGGGCAACTGACTTACCAAGCTCATACAGCAATGAGACGGTAGAAATAGGGTTCTCTTCAGAGGCCTGGCCTTACAGTCCTGGTATTTTTTCAACACACTGTGAGACACTGAGCTGACAAATCTCTATATAAGAAAATGTCAGAAAGAAAATTTGAAATAAAATTTTAGGAATACTAGAAAGATAAACCAAGAAGTAAAATATCTCAGAAAAATACTAGAGGTTATGGAGGTGGTAGAGGGCAGATTAGGCAGAATTGAAGGGGAATCAATAAAAGTTCAAAATTTAAAATGATGCTCAGTCAGTGGTTTTAAAAAAAAAATCCTCAGCTGGCAGTTGTAACAGTACACTTGAAAAAAACAGAATTTGACACAATATTGGAACTTGAAACTTGAACTTTAAAATGGATTCTGAATCTGAGGAAATCTCCCAGAACAAAGCAGAAAGAAATTAAAAAGATGAGGAAAGGTTGGGGGAGGGAGACTGGATAACAGATAACAAATAAATGATCATTAGAAATAGGAAAGAAAATATAAGGAAATGAAACAAAAAAAGACTGGGTATAATTTTGACATCTATGCAGTCATTGCTACTTAATTTTCTCAATAATAATTTCCTGGGTATTTTGTACTTAAATTCAAGAGAGTTTTCTCAACTAATTTACAGGATATGGAATTTTTTGAATCATCTGTGTATTAATTTTTAATTGTTAATTCTACCATACTGCTTACTTACTATTCATGATAAAAGTATTTGTGCCTATGAATATTTTTGCTAGTATTTTGGCTTCTGCTTCCCCCAAATTTCAAGAAACAGATAAGTGTCTCAGAACAAAAATCAAACTGAATCTCAACATGGTTTAAAAATCTAAATTACACAATGCAAAGGTTAAGAAAAAATAAACTTTTGAAAGATGGAAAATCTTATGTACAAATAAATGATATGAATGCTAATCCAGCTTCCCATCAGCAACAATGAGCACTTAAGGAAGATGGACAAATCACTTCAATGTGCTGAGAAAAATCTAACTCAACCTGGAATTCTACACCAGAGAATTCATTATTTGAGGACAGATGTGTTGCCCTGAGTGTTGGCCCTGGACCATGGCTGAAAAACATGATTACAATAGTTTCTATTTCAGTAAGAGGCAGATTGAGCCCAAAAGAAGCAATGAGATTGAGCAGTGATGAGAAGAAAATGAGAATGCATAGTCTTTATTCTCTCCAATGAGAACCACCTTTTCCACCAGCACACAACATTGAATGCATTAATTACCTGCAATAAACAAGTCTGAGGATTTAGAAACAATAAAAAACTATTATACTAGGGATAGTCAGATGAAAAAAAGAATAAAGCTAACCATAAAAAATGTCCAAATTAGAAACAGAAAGTAATGGTGCAAAAGATGGTTCCTTGAAAATAACCAATAAATTAGATAAACCTTTAGAAAATTAAGCAAGTGTGACAAAAGATGGTTAAACAAGACAAAGTTATACACAATATTAAATATATATATATTCCAATATACCTGAAATCCTTGTGAAATGTACTAAAATTATAATTCACTGGCAAGATAAACTCAAGTTGGAAAAGAAAAGCAAAATAGAAAATAACCAAGGAAAAAATTTAAACAACCCAAAACATAGGAACAAAAAAAAAAAAAACAACAAATTCTAAGCTTGAATGGTTTTATCGGAAAAGCATTTCACATATTTAGAAAGAAAAATGATTTCTCATGCTGCATAAGCTATTCCAACAGAACACTTCAAGGCTTTATTCTGAAATAATATTTTCCCTTCATCACACTTCATATACTCCGAAGAGACCCCGAGGTCCTCAACTTGTGGGGAAATGTTTATGTCTCTTACAGAGTGAAACCAGAAGCCAGGCTTAGGACCAGGGCTGGAGGACACCCCCTCCCCCCTTTTCCATGCAGATTTAGAAAAATCAAACAGATTTTCTCTGCTTCAGTTCCATTTTGCTTTGTCCTTGAAAGGTCTTTTCCTGATGTGACCCCATTCCTCCACCCCTTTCTGTACTGTCAGGCAAGTTGATTCCGAGAACAACCTCTCCCATCCCCATTTCCACATGGGGTAATCAACATTCATAGGAATTCTGTCTCTACCAGTGGGAAATACTAGAAGTTTTACCAGAGCAATTATCCAAAACAAAACTTAGGCTTTTGTTTCGAATTAAAAAACAAATTCATATTTATCTTTGCTTCATCTTAAAAATACATCTAAAGTCAATAAGAAATACAGGGTGGGTACAGGTATATAAATAATTTGGTAACTGACAAAAGGTAATCAGCAAATCAAAGATACTGTCCTATTAGATTTATTTTTATTTCTTTTGTAAAATAAAGCACAAGTCATTGTAACTGGAGGAACCAATTGAAATAGCCAAGTCATTGTAACTGAGGAACCAATTGAAATAGTCAAACCCCCCCTTCCTCTTCCTTTCATCTTTCTTATTCACCTGAGGAAACCAATATTAACCATCTGTTAGGTGACTATTCATCCTTCCCCTTGGCCAAAAATGATGCATCTAGGCCATTCATTCACATGTAAAAAGTTCTGGGATGGAGATTATATTTTATTTTTATAGAAATATTTACAAAGCTGGTCTACTTGCCTCTCTCATTAAGCAGTTCACTATGGACACCCCTCCTGGACTGTGGGGTCTAGCTCTCACTCAAAAAAGGCCCCATCATATTCGACATAGTGTGTGATGTTTGATTTGTGTCCACAAAACTCCTGATGGTGTTCATATCATTCCCAAAAGTTTGCTATTAAAAATCATACTGCTGTTAGTATCCTTAAAAGAAGAATCCTCTAATTTTATAGCAGAGAGTGTCAACATAGGATTGTTGTCAATCCTACTGATTTTTTTCCAGTACTTGTTACTGAATACACTGTAGCAAACTTTGCAGCAATTCACCTGCTGAACAGCTACAAACAGAAGTGCAGTTTTCTGGAAATCTTAGTACCATTGGTTTTAACTCTTCAATAAATGACAGTCTAATAATTGAAGATCATGGCCTGCAGCTTCTTCCCCTAATGACTGATAAGGGGAGGGGCATCATTTAGTATGTGCACAGTCTGCTTGGATTTCTCTTCTTCAACTTCTACATCTGCCCATTTTTCTGTTAGTTAGTGTCCCTTCCTCGCCAGTTTATATAACTCTTAGGGTAGATATATATATATATATATATATATATATATATATATATATATATATATATCTTTATATTTAACTTTATATATAACTCTTTATATTTATATATATAGAGAGTTATATATATATGAGTTTTATATATATATATATAACTCTTGGGAGATTTGAACTCTCCCTGCCCAGTAGGTTGGGAAAGTATTTCCCTATCATCAATCAACTATTTAAACATATATATTATCTATATGTATAGTGTATATGTATATATGCTTCTACATAAATTTAAAAGTACAGATAGTAGATATAGTACAAATTATATGTGTATAATACAGAGTATCAGTATGTGCAAATGCATATGTATGTGTGCATATGGATGCACTTGTATATAGAAGTGATGTAGTCCATTGCATATAACCTAGGTATTACCTACATCTATCATTACACATACTGAGCTTACGATGGTGGAATTCTTTGTACAATCAGATCCAGTTGTTAGCTTTTCTAAGCATTTTCCTGATTTCTGATATTTTTGATCCACTTGGATATGGGTATATACTGAGATAAACTGAGATATAATTTTCTCAACTTAACAGTTGGGAAACAATTGCTTTTTAAAGTAAAAAGTATCTCAGTGGCTTTTAGCATATTCATTATATTGTACATACCTATGTTCTTACTACCCCGAACATACCCAAACTTGTCAATATGTTGTACAACCATCAACACTAATTACAGAACATTTTTATCAACCCATCCCCAAAAGAAACTCCATGACTTCCACACTCAGAAATATTTCCCCATTCCCTCTTGACCACTAGTGTAAGTTCCATCTTGTGATCTGTCTATTCTGGACAGTTCATAGAAGTGAACTTATATAATGTCTCCTCTTTTGTGTCTGGATTCTTATCACAGTGAGTTCAAAGTTCACCATAATCCAGTATATAGCAGTACTCAATTTTTCAAAGGTTGAATAATATTATAATTCTATAGCTATAATATATTCTGTATTCCTTTAAGTTAATAAATATTTGGGACATCACCACTTTGGGCTATCATAAATAATACTGCTGTGAATATTCATTTTCAAGTTCTATTTGAACATGTAATTTCTTATGGAGGAAACTGCTGGCATCTGTCTTGTTCTACTTTTATGGAAAATGAATTTAGTGTTTCAGTGTTTGATAAATTTAACCCACCTGAAGTTCTTGTTAGGAATTGATGTCCCCAAATTTTACCAAATGACTTTTTGTACCAACCATGTGCATTCGTTTTTTATTCGAATTTTTTTTGAAATATGAGATAATGATGATACCAACCTATTGTGGAACTAAACAGACATATTTTGGGTGAATTTTACTTTGACAAGGTGCAAAGTCCTTCCGATGTACTCTGGACTTCCTGAATCTCATCAAAATCTGGACTGAGATTAAAATGATGGCTACAAGAGCATGATTTCCTGATTTCCTTGTTCTCCCACCATCTCTGCACACATGAAAGACACTTGAAGCCCCAGAGTGTCAATTAACTACCCAGGAGGGGAGAGCCTACCTGGACTCCCCTCAGAAGTGACCATTAGGCTGAGACTGGCCACTGAGAGTCTCTACCGCCCTTCTTTCCAGTAACTGACTGACAGGCAATTTTGCTGAAGCTACAGTAAAGCATAACAGGAAAAATAGCTATAACCTCACAGTTAAGGATTTTCAAGGAGAAAAATGTGCATCTGAAAGAGGCGATTTCTGTTGATATTGGAGAGGTGAAAGAGTTTGAAGAGAATGTTAAAAATAAAGAATATTTTTTATAAGTAATCATTTAGAAATGAAATGTGAGTCTTCTGGACTGAAAAAATTATACATTACAAATTTTTTATAGACTAACTGAGAAGGAAATAGGCATAAATAGGTATCTAATTTAAAAGCTTCTATGGAAGAGTTATTTTATAACTCAGAACAAACATACACGGGGGCTGGAATCTTCTGTATTTTATCACTGCTTATAAAACTGAAGTACTGTGACTGAAACTCACAATCTTGAGCTATGGCTCAAAGGATGTCAAACCAGAATCCTTGAGGTATATCCCAGCCCTCATGTTCAGCATGGTTGTCACACTTGAAATATTTTATTCAAACATTTTATTCTAAAGTCCCTTAGTGACACAAAAATAACAAAATGAGCACTGAAGAATGAGTCCATATTTTTAACAATGGTGGTGAGGGTTTGGGTATGGGGCCTAGATCCTCTTGTTTCAGAGAAATAACAACTGTCTTCTCTAAAGACCAAGGAAGCACAAACAGGACTTTTGGCAACTCCTTTGTTGTTTATCACACAATGGAGGTGCTTTGGTATTTCTGCGACTCAGTTGTTAAATCTGAATTTCCTTTCATACAGAAATCTGACCCAAGGAAGGGAATGGTTCCATACTGGAAGCAGAGTTAAGCTGCATTCAAGAGCTGTGGCAGGCAGGGTACTGGCAGCTGGGCGGGAGTTTGCTGAGATCATTAAGGGGAGATGCTTCGTGAGCAGGTGCTGGTGAACCAGGGCTTCAGCAGTTAGGACAGAGGAGGCAGCAGTGAACTGTGGAGCCGGTAGCTGGTCTTCCTTGCTGCTTCAGATACCTCCCAGACTTCTCCAGAAACGACATGAGACAGGTGATCAGAGATGATGACCGTTTGAGGAAGCAGAGAAGCAAACTGAAACCCATGTCCAAAGGAAGGAGACATGGGCGAAGGAGCTGAGACCAAGGACTACATCTGAGAGAGGTGGGCAACCCAGGTAAGAACTGAAACTGAATACATGGTGCTGATTATCCGAAAAGAAGAAGGATGCATTTTTCTTGCCACTTAATTGCAATCTGAATTTCTCAATGTTTATAAAAGGGTCAAAGAACCTCATGCAGCATGAAGATCATGTAAGGGGGGTAATGTCTGAAGTGCTGAAATCAGTCTTCACTCAGCTTTGCAAATTTTCTTTTTCTCGGTTTTTAAACAAAGTTGAATTTACAAGAGTCCCCTCCTCTCCTGGACTGGAGTTCTGGTTGTTATCCATTGAACTCTTCTGCCCAGTCTCACAAATTTATATAATGAAGTGCCCACCTCCAGGGCCACAGACTGCAACCTTATTTGGAGATGATTATTTGACAGAGGTAATCAAGTAACAATAAGGTTATTCCGATGTTTGATCTGACATGACAGTATCCTGATAAGGAAGAGAAGCTTGGACACATGTAGAAGGGATGCCACATGAAGATAAAGTCAAAGATCAGGGCAATGCATCAGCCAACTAAAGAAGGGCAAAGATCACCTGACCTCTGGTAAGAACATATTTTCCTTCACTGACCCCAGAGGAAGCCAATTCTGACAACATTTTGATCTCGGGCATCCAGTTTCTGAAAGGTTATTTGATAAATTTCTGCTTAACACCATTTAGTTTGTGGTGTCTTGTTACGGCAGCCCCAGGAACTAACATACCACTTGGTTATATTTTCAGGCCAACGGAGCCTCCAATTCAGCCTCGCCTAACTTTGTACATTTCTAACGAGAGCCTAACTAGAAGATCCTAGTCATTCAATTAAAAACAAAATAATTGAAGAAAAAAGGCAGCCAGGATAAATCCCAAAACAGTCCAAAATCTGGAGCCATTTCCCAGTGCCCAGCAGTGACATAGTCGCAAAGGGCCTGATTCAACCATAAAAAGTTCACATTTCTACAATAAAAAGTTCACATGTTTTCTTTGGTCTTGTCCTACTTTATATTGGTTCCCTTTTATGACAAGAGTCCAGAGACCAGAAAGAACTGGCCTAGGACCAAATGTAAATAAAACTTGAAATCGCTGTCACTTTCCTGATCCCTCATTAGGAACAGGGAAGCCTGCACTCAGCTTCCCCGGCACAGGTAAGACTGCTGCCTGGCCCCAGTGACTCCTTTTATGACTTAGCTGAGTTTTGCCAAGTATTTGCTTGGTGTCACATTTATGAGCTTACTTAAGAATCTTTTGTGCAAACTTTTTGAAGACTTACTTTATGGACTTGCTCCAGAACTAGATTCCTGGAGCCCACGGCACAAAGTTTTAATGAGGCCATAAGGTAAGATTTGCTTTCTGGTTATGTTCTCTCATCTTCTTTCCTGCCCCTCCTCCTCCCACAAAGGTGGCGCCTTTTCTCTAGTAGTTACTGCTCTTCTAACAAATCAGCCTAGTATCTATAAGCAAATATCTCCGAGTACCTTTCACTGCCCTGTGTTCTATTTGGTGTGGATATAATCTCTATGCATTTTATGGTTTAGAATGCTAGGAAATGTTATGTTTCTCTCTCTCTCTCTCTCTCTCTCTCTCTCTCTGTATATGTGTGTGTGTGTGTGTGTGTGTGTGTGTGTGTGTGTGTGTATTTAAGGGAGAACACAGACTTATCGAATCTCTGTGTCTTTGCATTACAGGCAACCCAACCTTCTGAAATATCTGATTCCACCTCTACTCCACCAACTTTGACCTAAATTAAATTGTACTAACACCTTTGCCAGCTGGTCATTTAGCTTTCCTTGAACTCTTGCAGGATGAAAGTCATCTCTGTCTGTTTTTGGTAACCTATTAGTCTCCACAAATTCTCACTGGAAAGAACTGCTGGAAGTGCATTTACCTATCAGCTTACAGTTCTTTCTTCTTTCCTCAGCTTATCCTTTCCTATAATATTCTCAATGATGTGGGCACATACTTATAACAAAGGTAATAGAGGACCCCCCAAAAAAATCTCTCAATAATTCAGATACCTATTAACTAAAACAAATCTTTCCTTTTGGCCTCCTGATTCTTTCCCCAGATGCATAGGCCATCTTGGTCAAATTACTTTCCAATATCCAAAGAATTCATTGCAAGAATGAATTCTGTCTCTTTCTTGACTCTCCTGATTCTGAAGTCTCTTGCTGAATTCCCTAAAAGCTAGTATAGGACTGGACTGGCAGCTGGTAGGTGGGAATGACAGTTAGAGGACAAACAAAATGTCTACCCCTTTCATGATGCAAAATGCAAACCTGGCCCGAGGGTCCATAAGTGCTAGAACCGGCATTACTTGTAAGATTTCAGAAGACAGAAGTGAGAATCAGCAAGGTTGAAGGCATCCACATGGAAGAGGAAAACCCAGCAAGGACATTGGTCCCCTGTCAGTCCAGCACAGGACGGGGGCTTTGCAGAGAGGAACTGTGGAGCTTCAGGGGCATTTCCACCACCTCCTCATGTGTGTTTCTGACTGTAAAGACCAAAATGTTCTGATTCATGTTTGTTAAAGCTTATGTTCCCATGCTATTCTGAAAAAGTCTTTGAAACATGGCCCCCATGGCCAGGCTGTCAGAGGGAGCTTTAGGTATGGCTACTGACAACAAAGACAGCACTTAGAGATGCCAGCTCCAAGGGAGGGGCAACTACATCTGTCTGTCACCCAGGAGAGTTTGCAATAATACCTGGCCTGGTGTCCAGAATGCCCTGTATAGCCCTGGCTATTCACTGAGTAGACACCCATTTTACATAATTCCATCACCTTGCAAAGCATTACCTTCATATACTTTCACTGAACGCTTTTACTTAGATGAGTTGGAAGAAAGCAAAATTAGTGCATCTTAGGTTTCTTACCAGTGAGAGAGTTGAGAAGAGTTTCTCCCAGACATAAAGGGACTAAACAGTGGGAAGAAAAATGTATCTCTAACCCCTTGATCTTTTTGGTTTTCCTTATACAGGTGAGGGGAAGTATTTTAAACACCGGTCTTGTCCTGGTAACTGCAATACTTTCCTCTTTTGCTCAACATCATGTACTTGTGACCAAAGAGATTGCATCCAGGGAAATGTGACCTGCCACCCCACACTAGAGGTGCCTTAGAGTTCCCTGCTCCTTCCTAGGCCTTGTGAAAGATTGAACTGGAATTCTCCTCACCAAACTACATGGTGAGGATGTTTTGTATTCTCTTCAAAAGAGTGAAAGTGGACTTTAGATGTCAAAGGATGAAATAAAATGACTTAAAGATACTGGAGAACAACTTCTAATGTTCACATGGTTAAGGGCCGTGTCTAAAATGAGAGTCAAATCTCCTTGTTCCATCCATGTGTATAATAAGTTCTATAAGCACACAACTTACATTACCAGTTGGGAATGCTTCCACCTGACTAAATATATGTCATTCCATGCTGGCATCAGCCTCCATTAACATAATAGTAACCATTATGGAAGCATTACAACACCATCCTACTCACAAATGCGACATAGAGGAGAGTGTCACAGACACCTCGATGCACTGAGCCCTGAAGTCAAAATGGAAAGTGAAAATCACCTTCTGCAGGCAGCCACTGGCATGACTTCATATTTACATTAGGTTTGTTAATCTAGTCAAGTGAACTTTTACTCTAAGAAAATGTAATAGGAACATTTTATGTGGTAAGCAGCTGTCTAAAGTCTTAATTCCTATTTTCAGTAGAGTAAGTGGCAAATGCAACCAGGAAGAAAAAAATAAAATACCAGCTTCCTGAGTGCTAGAGAGGGCAGCAGGCAGTGGAAAATCGGTGCAAAGTCTTTCCAGGAAAACATTCCTATGGTTCACTGTGTAAGTACTTAAATGTTGATATTGAAAATAAATCCAATATTTCTTAATGAGATTGAGTGAAAGAGCTGGAAAGACCTTTGGCAACCAAGAAATGGAGGTAGAGAGAGGGAAAGTCACTTGAGAAAGTCACAGAGGAAGAGAGCAACAATTGAGCACTGGCCCTTGGTTCTGGTGAACCCCTGTGTTGTTGCCCCACCATGGACTGATCTTGGGGACCTTGCAAGCATAGGCCAGACAAGAGCTCCATTCATGCCTTCCTGTTGCTCCAATTGCAGAATGCTCCAACATTCCACCTTGTCCTGATGTTTCTCTCCCCAAACTCATCTGATCCATTATAATAGCAAACTTGGTGCCATCTGTGACTTCTGATTTTTTTCTATCATGGAAATTCAAGCAGGAACATGTGTAAAGTTTAGCTCGATCTACATCTAGTAGGATCTAAAGGAAGCAAGATAGTATAGTAGAAAGAGAAGTCTAGAAGATAGTCAGATGTGGGCTCCTGTCCATGTTTAGGTATAACTTTGTAAACATTACCCAATTCCTAAAACTCTTAAACCAAGGGGGAAAAATGGCCCCATCACTGCTCTTAAGCAATAATGTAATGGATAGTTTATTCAGTAAATACAACTGAGTAGAAATACATATACATTAATAAATATTGTTGTAGAAGGAAGACATGATGCAGCAGAAGAGTACATAACTTAAAAAGGAGCATGTACTTGGTAGTGGTGACCCCTGTGGACAGTAGCATTTCCTGACCCTCCCTTCATTCTTGCAACTCCATGGAAGCTTTGCAAACTGTATATAGAAGAGTCTAGAGTCCACTTCAGTTAAGGGCTTACTTTCCTGTTTCCTAGTTTCCATGTGTCAGACTAACACCTGCCTTACAGGGTTATGCTGTGGATTATATAAAATAATATGTGCAAAACTCTCCACAAGTGAAGCATTGGTATTCTTAGTAAATGTACAGAGTAAGAGTCTAACGAATAAACTTGTGCCTAGGAATGCTGAGGGTGCTATCAATGATGGAGAGCAGATGGGAAAAGCCTCTAACTGGTGGTGCTAAATCAGATTGAAAAAAAGGAATGAAATTAAATTGTTGGAAAAACGTTGGTCACAGAAATCAAAGACCCAACCAGCGGAGACTTGTCCTCAGAATCAGCCTCACTGCCTCTCTGGAGCTGGATGGAAGAGGACAACATGGAGGAATGATTTGTGCTGGCTCCCCTTTCACTCCTGGATGGAGCAACTGGGAATACCCACACTAGCAGAGTCTACAGAGAGCTGAGAGGCCACCTGAGCAGCTAGCTTAAGCATGGGACTCTCTGGTGAGCTCAGACCAAGTCCCCTGGGACCACACTGCTGAAGGAAATATATCAGCAAGTCAATTTTCAGGGAGCTCCTGGGTGGGTTTTATGTTTTTCAGAATTTTATTTGTTTGTTTGCTTTAAAAATAGAAGTATGCATTCATCTCTTGGTAGGAAAAAGGCAAAAGATAACTGATACTTGGGTGTTTCACATCCTTTCAGAGATGGTCAGTCCAGTGCTATTGCAAGAGGTAATGTGGGAGAAATACAGGAAATAAAGTTTATTATACTCCAGATCCAGGTAAACAGTGTCAATCATGCCAGGAGAGAGCCACTTGAAGTGAACTAGAGGCTGGGGGCTCAAACATGACAGTAAAGGGGGGAGAGAGCACGGACCTTGAGAAGAACCTTTGTTTGGAGCCAGGGTGAAGTCCACCAGAAAAGGCATGAAGGTATTTGACATAGGTGTATCATTGTCACCAGGTCACAGCAGGCAGGATAACTTGTGATGAGGACCAGCCTAATCACCCCAGTGCACCTGGTCATCTGGAAAGGGGCTCAAGGTCTACTTGTTGGGGTGTGAAAGTAACAGGAAATATAAAGCTTTATTATTATAACCAGGGGTAAGCTGTTTAATCTGTGTATGGTTCTAGTAGCAAGAGAAACACATGCATACTCTCCATTGATATAACCAAGTTAAAAGACACAAGAGGTAAGTCTGAAAGTAAGGCATTCCAGGTTATAGCACACAGAGGGCAGAGTATGGGAATCTTGTAAAGATATTTGGAACCAATGATATCCTTAAAAAATACTTTTGTGTTACACCTTTGGTCTAAGAAACTTCAAAAATGAGAATTTTTGTATTTGAATTATGTAATAATATGTCATTTATACAATCTTGAACATGACTGTACACACCTGACCTACACATGCACCTGCATGCATACACAATATATACCCAAGAATTGGGTTATTTGCTTCCTAATAAATCCCTAAGGGACTGCTATTGTACTTGACACAGATGTGTTCAATAAATTCTCACAGAATACTCAAGGACAAAGATAATATATGGATGGATGGATGGATGGATGGATGGATGGATGGATGGATGGATGGATGGATGGATGGATGGATGGATGGATGGATGGATGGATGGATGGAGAGAGGAGAGAGATGTCAATTGCTGATTCCAGAATTAGGAGTAAGAAGTATTAGGAATCAGCGGGCAAGTTTTTCATTCAATGGATCTTTAGTTTAGCTCAAGGGGAAACCTAATTCTTTGCATAAAGGTTGATGTGTGTATGTGAATGAAGCAATCTGTAGTCAGCATGGCCTTCAATTAGCAAGTCCAAATAAATTCAAGGGAATGCAGAGCCAATATGTCTACAACATTTTTGTGAAACATTCAATTTTCCTTAAAAAAAAAACAACAAAAAACAAAAAAACCAGGAGCTCCCTTTTACAAACCTACATGTAACAAATACACCCTCCCCAATCTGCCTGTTAAGCAATGGAATGTGGCATGTGGTTTTAAGCAAGTCATTTTATGTCCCTATGACACAACTCGGTCAACTGTAAAACACAGTAAAATCATCAACTCTCACTTCTTACAGTTATCCTTGAAATGCTGAGAACCACAAGCAGTAGCTGTGAAGAAAACATTCATTGGGAGAAACCTGAAGGACTGTCACTAGACTGTCACATGGCTCTGTGTGGAACTTTCTAATCCTAGACAGTCCAGATACACTAATGGGTGGGCTCTGTCCACCTTTCCCTGCAGGAAACATTAATGTTAAAAACAAAAGACATGACTAGCTTGGCATTAAATCAGGGAGGCTGCTTGTTAACTCTACATGAGCCAGATGAAATGACAAAGAAGAGTAGACAGTTTAACACATAGCTTATTGGAAAAGTCTCTGGCTGTAGATCAGAAGGCTTGGGTTTACTGGGTTTACTCTCAGCTTGTGCCACTAAGTTGCATGATACTGGTCAAGTGACTTAAATGCTCTTCCCAGTGAAACTCACAAATCCACTGCCCTAGCCACAGCAGGCTGATAATGGAGGAGAGATTGAAGAGTGCTGTCAAACTCAAACAAGATAATGCATGTGCCTACTAGCTGTAACGTTTAATACATGAAACTAATGTATGATTACGATCATCCCAAGTAACATATATTCTGTAGCTCATCTGAATCTTTGAAATTAGGTTGACTGCTTCATGGGGTCGAGTGGCGAGGCTGCACAGTTGATTCTGAATAGCAGGCATATCTACCCACTAGGGAGCTTCCTCAATTGAAGTCAATTGAAGTTCTCGGAGTGCTGTCCTGGTGCCCAGAGCGTGATGGATGTGATGAGGTTTACCCAGGGGGATACTCGAGGGGGCACAACTCACTCTGCTCAAGCCTATTAAAAAATGAAACCTTTCTTCTTATGGCCTGTTTAGTTTTACTGTTCTCCCCCAACCGACTCACCTGAGCCAAAAGAAAGGCAAAGATTTTCCACCTTGCTGCTTAATTGGCAGTTGTATGCTTGGCCTCTCCCACCTCTCAGAAGTTTGGCCATGACGACAGGCCTCGCTCCGCCAGGCAACATTAACTCGAGGAGGCCTCAGCACAAAGTCCCCTTGTGGCTACCACGTGACTTCGCTAGCAAAGCGAACACAGAAGAAATCCGGGCCGTTTCCATGAACAAACCACACAAAAGAGAGTAATGGCGAGGTCTAGTTTGAGAAGTTGGTGAGTGGCTGAGAGAATCTGTAGGGACCGTAGGGGAGGGCCGAGCTGAAATGTCAACGCAGCTCATGGGGCGGGAGCTTGTGCTCTGGGCTGATGGGGCAGCAGGCCGGCAGCACAGGACAGCATCCTTTCAACAGCGTCACAGCTCTGCTTCCCACAGCTTGCTCTAATTTTTTTTTAATCACAGTCTAATAAACAACTGTCATGTCTAGCCTGTGTTGAAAAGTATTGAATATGCACTACTTTAGGAGAGTTGGCCTGGGGAAGATGGCTGCCCTCCATGCTTCCTCCATTATTAATTTGTAGAGAGGACTCTGTGAAGAGTCGAGGGCTTGACTCTATGACCACAAACCTGGAAGGAGAGGTGCCAACTGCTTTGTGCTGCTTTGGAATCTTCTATGTGCCACTGCACAGTAACGATCATTGTGTTTGCTACAAAGACAGAAAACGCAACTCATTAGGAGAATCAGTTTAGTGTGTGTAATCTGTCAGCCCTTCTGGGGCTGCTGCAGGCCATTCACCTGGGTTTTGCATTTTTTGTTCTCTATGAGAACCTCCTCTTTTCATGGGGGGAACCCCCAACCGCCAGCTCTAGCAACTCCAGGGGCCATCTGTGTCTGTGTCATTCCATCCTCTCTGAGCTTTTAACAAAAAGCATCCTGAAGACCATGCTTCTCCAGCATTGGCTCAGGGTTAAGCCTCAGCAAAAAGACAAGGTGTTTTCTATTATGAGTCCTCCATATTATGGCTTCCTAATTTGGCCCACAGGAGGGATCAAATTCCCCATGCTGCTTCCCTCTTAGTTCAGTCAGAGTTTCTCTTTTTTGGCATTATTGACATTTGGAGTTGGGTAATTCTGTGCTGTGAGGGCTCTCCTTTGCACTTAGATGCTTAACCACAGCCCTGAGCTCCATCACATGCTGGTGGCTCCTTCTCTCTACCATTATAACAACACGATTGTCTTTAGACTTTTAACAAATGTCTGCTGAAGGACACTGTCTCCCAGGTGACCATTACTTCAGGGGAAGGGACTTTGGCAGTGAACCCTTCCCAGAGAATTTCAGCAAGCTGTGAAGATTGTCTTGAAATGATAGCGTTTCCAGCATTCATCAGTTTAGTCACCTTCTCAGGGTCCTGAAGTGTTGGGCTAAAGGTGACCTGCTTTCAAGTATGAAATGTGCATGCAGTCATTAGCTGATGTATCAGAAGTATATCATGGAGACTTCGAATAAACCAATCACAAGCATTTGGCCTGAATCAGTAGCAGTTTCAGGTGTAAAAATCTTCCTTTCATTGGACTTATGAGCCAGCATACTCCCTTAAGATTCTCATAGAACTCCCAGGAGGTAAAGGGAATATTCTCCAATCCTCAAATGATGAATTTTCAAGCTCAGAATATACAGCTATAAAATCTGGCACCTCAGGAGCCAGTATCTATGCAGTCTAACACAATTTCCAGCCCTAACCAAAGGTGAAGTCATCAACCAAGGCATATATTCCACACCTCATTTTCCCATGGCAGGCTTTACACTTTCTTGGAGTATGCTGAGTTGGCAAAGATTGTTGGAGTGAGAAACAAAGACCAGAGCAGGCACACACTCTTCTTTAAGAGTAAAGCCCTATTCCTGTGTGGTTTGTGATCAGTCACACTGTGAACACTTCAGCACACTCTGTGCAGGGGAAAGCATTTGACTATGTGTTAGAGAGGGTCACTTTCAATAGAATGAGAGAAGATGCCTATTCCATTAAGGGCAGTTGGTTAATGAGTGCTGGCTTAGGTAGAGTCCTGCTGAGCACTCTTAGGCAGTGAGGTAGATTTGACTTAGGTCTAACAGTTGGCTTGACAGACTCCAATCACTGTAAAACTGAGAGGTGAACATAGACCTGTGAGTGTGAAGTCAGAGATTTTTCCTTTTTCTTTTTTCACTGAAAAATTCACTCCTAATAAAAATGAAAAAGACATTGCTTGAAATTTTAAGGAGAATTAGGTTTATGCATTTGGCCAATTTGTAGTGTTACTAGAACATTTATAATCAATTCGTTTGGTCTTTTAAAATTTTCAAGACTATTAAATTTGTCCCCTGATTTGGAGAGGAAATCCACTCATAGTTTTGGAAGTTAACATATTGATTCCTAAGTCATCAAAGGTTAATTTCCAAAAGGGATTTAAAATTTTAACCAACTGAACTGCAATAATACACAGCTCTAGTAAATATCTGTAAAGGCTGATTTCTCCCCCATTTTGAGAATAATTTATAGAATCACAATGTGCTACTGAGGTTTAGAAAAAAGAAATTGTTACGTCTAGGGGGCAATGGGCAGTCCCTGACTCAAGTCTTAGCAGTATGGTCGTCAAGCAGCCCCAGGTGCACCCAGAATATTTCCAACGCATTCTTTCTCTCAAAATCCCTCTTCACAGCCTGTAGTGCAAGTATGTACCAAGCAGGGCAAGAGTAGCAGAGCTGGGAGGCAGGTGAGTCCCCCACTCCCCAAGCAGTCTTCATGCTTTTTCTCAACTCTCTCATATGCGCCTGTGCATTCTCCCATTCTCTCCTTTCTTCCTCCAGAATGACACAGCCCTTTTATTTCCTCCCTTCTAGGTCCAGGTTTGCCCACTTAGGCATGCACACACCCATTGGATCAGGTCTGCACATAGAGCAGCACAATACCACAGGTGCTGGTCATAGAAGCCATTGGCAGAAGGAACCCTAATATCTTGTTTACCCTACACAGCCTAATTAATACAAACAAAGGAAGATTCTGTACATAACACCCTCTCTCCAAAATAAGCTATGTGCTTTTCTCCTTTTATAATGTAGTAATCCAAGTTGTGGATTCTTATTTTGTTTGTGGGTGAGGAAGTCAGACTAGTTTTGCTCTGGATCCCTTATATTTATAGTTGCCTGGAGGATTTTCCACCCTTGTTTATCTCTACGCCATTAACACACTTTTTTTCTCCAATAACCTTTTACTCTATGCCCTTAAAAGAATAGTGTTAGAACTAGAGTCAAGCATAAACACCACTGGGAACTGATCTCTAGTCTCTGGGGTAATGATAATGGTTTTCTCCTATCTTTGTCCACTATCCTGTGGGCAACATTTCTCTGTGACAATGCTTCCCATTTGTGCTAGGATTATTGTCTGCATTTTGTTTTCCTCTTTTCCTCCATAGATTCTTCCAGGGTAGCAGGATGTCTTATGCATCTCTCTCTCCACAGGGCCAGGCAAGTTGTTGCATTTTATATATTTACAACCAAAGAGTAAACAAATGTGTGACACAGTGATTGAGCCTAAGCCTGCACTGACTCCAGTCTGTCTAGAGGAACAGGAATTCTGGGATGATTGTAAGATTTTCTACCTGTTACCTGAGAGGTTGATGAAAACACCACCTTCCATTGTCTAGTGGAGAACCAGAGTTAAGGAAAAGGAGCTCAACTGGGTACTAAAGACCTTAGCCCTTAGCCCTGGGCTTTGTGTCCTAGCCCCTAAGTTGTAGTTCAGCTCCTATTTCTCTAGTTTTTTAGGTATCATTTTTGATAATTTTCCAGAAAAAAATTGAATCCAGCATGACATATCAGAGAAACTATCAGCCAACAATGGAGAAAGGTCAGATCTTCAGATGCCTATCAAACAACTAAGAGCTGTATAGCTTCTGGACATGGATGCTTCATGTAAACAGCCCATGGAAATGACCCTTCAAAACATTTAACATTCTCAGTGTTTTACAGGTGTTGTGGGAATAATACCAATCAAATAACAGCATTCTCATTTTGAAGGATCTCGGGAAGGTGATTTTGTATCAGACATGCTTTGGTTTGGGTTTTCCTTAAGACATAACTACATAGCCAATGAGCTTTTCTTTTTTCCTGCCATTGACTCCAACAAGCAACTCAATTCTAGCAAGACTTTCAGATTCACAACATATACCTGTCTAATTGCTTCCCAAAATTTATCTTTCTTTCCCTTTAGCTAAATTTAATAGTTGCTATCTTAATATTTGACTATATCTTATTAATGCCCATAAGTCCTTTTTGAAGCAGTATACTAGAAATATATATATATAACATAGATGATAATCAAAATATTTAAAATAATATGGTCACTGACCACTCAGAATTGCTATCCACTAACAGCAATAACCTCAAACTGACATATACAGGCAAAACATCACCCTTACTAGTAAATAAGTTACTATTCAAAGAGAGAGTATGTGACCTGAATTCAGGGGACCAAGAAAAAGAGCACCTCTGAAGATAAGAAACACTGAACCAAAAGTCAAAAGGATAGGAGTTGGAAAGTTTGTCTCTGCCTGGTAGTCACTTCTAAATTTTGGCATTCTCATATGCAAAAAAAGAAGCAATACTTGCCTACTTCATGGAACCGGTAGAGAAAAGAAGGTATATATGAGTTTCTGAGAGAAAAATACATTTCTGTATTGATGTCAGATTGCCACAAGCCAAGTGCTTATTTCGGTATTTCAGTGAAACTTTTCAATGAATCACACCATTTTCTTCTGAATCTTTTCTTATAGCAGGGAAACATGGTCACACATTATAAACATCTCCCCCTGGGTCTCCACACATAATTTCGCAGATTGCTACTGAAATGCTCCACAGAGCAAAGCTGATACATGGAACTGCCAGGAGCTGCCACCCTGGGCAAAGAAAGGTACTCTACAGCAGCCTTGGTATGGGGCCACTGTGAAGAGCTGCCAGAGAGGAGGAAAGGCTGGTGTGGCCAAAATTCAAGCAAGTCATTTCAACTTCAGCCCTTTGCCCATGAGGTCATTTTCCATGTAGTCTCTGTTTCCACTGGAATCAGCCTCTTTTATATTGAACACACAAAATTTGAACCCGCACAGTGAGCCATCAGGGCCAGCATGGCGGCTTGCCCTCCTGGTGCTGTCATCGAGCTGGTGTTGCCATGAGTCTGCCTTGAACTTCTACTTTGTCCTTTATATCCATGAGCTGCTTGTGTCCAGATGGGGCAGTCTTAATCTCCAGGGTGCCATTTTATTTTGGGGAGAAGGGTGTGGTGATTTAGAGACTGTCTGGCTTAGAACCCCAGCGCTCACATGAACCATCTGTGTGGTCTTGTGTTTCGATCCCATATATCAGATGGCTGACATAAATGTACTTAGTTCTGAGTGGTAGTGAAGACTTAACGAGTCATTCCCATAAAGCACTTAGAGTAATAACTGCTCATAGGGGCATTCTGTATGTGTAAAATGCAGTTATTATTCATGCCTCCATGTGGGAATGAGGCAATTGCAAACTCATTAACATAGCAAGAAACTGCTACTGATCATTCAGCTCATTCTCAGCCCCCTCAAAGGTTTTTTGTTATAGTCACATCTAATACTTGTTTGTTCACACCTACTCTGTTAGTTGTTCTGTTCCCTCCATATGAAATGCAATGATGTTGTGATATAATACAAACTATATATTTGATTTTCTTTCCCAGTTCCTAACACAGAGTTGCCAAAACCTTTGGAATTTCCTGAACAGTGGGGGTAAGAGGAGTGTCTTTAGTTATTCATAATAAAGCCCTTTCAGCCACACCTGAGTTTGTACTAATGATCCAATTTTTGGAAAACCCCTAAGGATGGAGGAGTTATATTCAGAAGAAACCAAGTATGTCATTGGGAGGATGCTAACATTTATCCCACCATCCTCCACACTAGTAGAGAGGATCTATAGTTGACCACCAATGGTCGATGATTTAATCAATTATGCCTATGTAGTGAAACCTCCATTAAAAAAAATAATCTCACAGTGGAGTCTGAAGTTTCTGGTTTGGTGATCACACTGCGGTACTGGGACAAAGAAGCAACCAGATTGGTTGTGTTGATCCCATCTGCCTCTCCTTGTGCCCAGCACTTATGTTTATCTGACTGTTCCTAAGTTGTTTTGCAATCTAATAGGGAAATTAGATAATAACAGGTCATCTCAAAATCTAATAGGCAAACTGTTCTCCTGAATTCTATGGGTTTTTTTTCCAGCAAATCATCCCACTTAGGGAGAGGTTGTGGAAAGTCATTTTATAACCAGAGGATTGGTGAGAACCTGGATCTTATGATTGGCATCTGAAATTAGGGACAGACTTGTGCGACTGAGCCCCTAACCTGTGGGCTCTGAACTAACTCTGGGCTGTTAATGTCAGAATGAACTCACAGGCACCTTCTCAGTGTCTGCCAAGACCTAGAGAATAACTTGGGACACAACAAACCACACATCTGCTGTTAGACATGCCAGTGGGAGAAGAGAGATAGTGTTTGTTTTCTCTTTTAAATGCTTTACTCTTTAAATGCCATCATACCACTACAGCATTATTCTAGTAGCAATTTAACTCACATTAAGATATCTGCTCATTTATTTCTCTTAGGATGGAGTAGGTATTCATCCCCTTCTCTTTCCTCTTACATGAAAGTCAAGTCTGTCACCTAACTTGATTGTGAGCTCTTTGAGGAGAGGGTCTAATTTCCTCTAGTTTGCTATGTATTCCATCATAACATAGATGCAGAAATTTTGTGCTCAGTAAATAGTGAGAGATACTACAAAAGTTCATAACATATTTAAACCTTGGAATTGTGCATAGACTTATGAGATGATTGCCCAGAACATATGATTTCCTAGATGAAAGGGAATATCTGATGATCTCAGATGCTCTTTCACAGTAGGCTAATGTCTCAGAGCCCCACCCATTCATTTATCCACATATAAACTCGACACCATGCTGGGTGTCAGGACTGCAAAACTTCATCAGACCTCCCTTATATTATGGCCACCTTCCTCTAAGCTCGCTTTGAATCCCTTCTGAGTTAGGACAATGCATCCACAGGATGTTCTTCACTGAATGTCTTTTATGCCTTGGTAATATGAAGATCTCAAACACACTTTAGTTGGGAGACTGAAGGAGAAGTTAAGAGAATCTCAGGGTTGTAGGCATCTGCAGGGGGTGAAGGGGAATGATGAGTACCACCTGAATGAAAGAAAACTGCCAGAGGAAGTCAAATCAGAATGAGTCTGCCCAAAACACATCTCTTAATGGGTGGCTAAGGGGAAAAGACTATTAATACCTGAACACAGTATGAGAGAGATCTGAAAATAAGCATTTTTTAAAAAGCCATCTTGGAGTTAAATAGACAGGTGTTTGAATCCCTTATCTCCACTCAGAAGTTGTAGAAATGTGCACACTACTCAAACTTTCTGATAGTATCCTTGTATATGGAGAGGTTTTTATGGTGTTTATTGTAATGAATGACTAAAATCTAATATCAAATAAAGTAGTAGAGTCCATGTACTCTGTAAACCTCATTGCTATCAGGACCCAAATGGGGCTGCAATGATTATACCAGGCGAGACCAGGCTTTCCTATGAAAACACTTTGTACAACCAGGCTGCAGAAGACTTGAATGGAATCTCTTCAAGGTGAGTATGATCCTTCCTTCCTATGGAGTTTCTTGAAACATTTTTCTTGGCAGCTCAAAGTATGTAGAAGGTGGGATAGTGGGCAGTACAGGTCTCCTAACTCCAGGTCCTAATACTTGGTTGCCAGGAGCTGCTTCTGCTGCTCTCCCACCACCTGAGCTGACATTGTGAGCAGGCATGTGGGGTGAGAGGCGTGGGTAGGACTGAGCTTCCTTCAAACATACAACATCAAAGTCTATGAGGATGTCATTTGGCACCAAAGAGAGTCAAGGCAACTGGAACTGTGGAATTTCCAGATATAAAAGGTCCCATTCAGAGCAACATGCCTTGTAGCTCAGCAGGGAACAAGGAGACATTTGATGAAATTAACAAGCCTTCAGCTTAAAACAAAGGAACCCAACTTTGTCTTCTGAGTTTTAAGTCCTGGCCAGTGTGATGGTAGGTTATGAAAACAAGCTGCAGCTTACCTGATTCTGCCTTGGCAGAGGACTTGCTTTTGGACACAGACCACAGTAGGCAAACCTCTGACCTTGGTTTCCCAAAAAACTCAAGCGGGCATCCAGTGAAGGACCTGGATTAAAAGCACCATCATGCAAAGTAGAAATAAGAACTATCTAATCATTGTCTCTCCCGTTCATGCTGGAATCTGAACTATTATCAAATCTCGAATGACATCTTCCTTTTATAGTCAGTGGGCCTTTTATTTCATTCATACCAAAAGTATCCCTCTAAGCACTATTTTCTCTGCATTCCACAAATTTTAATAAACCATATTTTCATGATGAGTTAGATTGACATTTTTTACATTTATGCTGAGATGTCTTCTTTGACCCATAAGTTCTTCAGAAGTATATATAATCTGTAGTTTTGTTTTTGTAGTTTTCTGATTATATTCTTGTTATTGACAGCTAGTTTAAATCCTCTGTGGTCTAAAAGTCTACTTGGTATGATTGTAGAAATCAATCACTTAAATCAAATCAAAAACTTGAACTTTGTGCAGATGTGTTTTGTGGCCTTCAATGCAATCTTAGTGAATATGTAAACTTGAAAAAAGGATGATGTATTATAAAGATGCCAATATATTCATTTGGTTAACAATTCTGCTCAGGTCAACATATTTTATTTAGAATTCTGTATATTAATCTGTCAGTGACTGATAGGCGGTTTTTATAATGGTTCAGCTCTTACCCTATATTCTATCAGGTTCTGCCTCTTTGTTTTTAGACCCATATACTTTAAGGAATTCCATGTCTTCTTGATAAAAGCATCACCATAAAATAATGCCTACTTATTTCTGGTACAAATTCCTCTCTCCATTTCAATATGGTCAGTACAATAGGTTCTGAAGTGACCAGAAAGTTACCATCACTGAAAGTATTTGGAAAAATTTCAGAAAAGGGAACACACTGAACAAAGAACCATAATGCCATCCTCAATAAGTTATGCAGTTAAGCCAGAGGAGCAAGGGTGTCTTATATAAATATCTTACGGTCTTTTACTCAGAGGAATGTCATCCAAATGAAGGAAGAGAAATACAGAGAAGTTGTTAATTCTCAATCATCAGCACCCTTATGCTCTTCAGCCTCAACCTATTTCCTATAACAATGACCTAGCAATCCCCTTTCCAGAGAGTCCACTTCCCTAGCCCTGATCCTGCACAGCCCAGGAGTCATGGTGGATACAGGTGCATATTTCAGGAAGCCCCTGCAGTGGCTATAAAAAAGATTTTGGCACAGAGCTTTTGAAAAATGGATTCTACAAATAATTACATTACTTATACCAAATATAAAAATACTAATCAAAATCTATATTTCTCCATGCATCATTTGTTCACATCCCATTTCTATTTTAGTGATTTCATAAAGCACAGTAAGTGTATATCTTTAGCAGTATGACTATAAGGAGCACAATGTATATATTGAGGTATTAAACATTTACCAATTAGGAACTCACTATCCCTGTGCAGAGCAAAAACGTAATTACTTACATGCCAACTCACCACTGGGAAAACAGGAGCAGCTAAAGAAAGCTTCACAATGGAAATCTTGTGTTTCTGGTGCACATGTTCAGTCAGAGAATCTTCTTCTACAGGAATGGTGCCAGCTCCTCTCTCCTGCACATCCTCTCTGCGGATTAATCATCAGGGCCCCAGTAACCACAATATGACCACTATGTGAGGCTCCTTCTTCCCTGAAACAATGAGGTTCTGTCCGATTGTCTTTGGGAGGCATTTACAGCTTGAGGACATTGCTCTGTTTTATTGAAAGTACTGAGCGTTGGCTTCTTGGGACATGGCTGCAAGCGGTGTTGAGCTGGATTGGGCAATAACAGATGTTCCAGCGGGACATTGAAATATTCTTACTGTGTAGGGCACAGTACATATTTTGAAAGGCAGGGGTGGCTGGAGGTGCATTCACCAAGCCAAGACTAAGCATATACCCCCATTTCTCTGATATGAGTGCCTGATCTCAAATCTTTAATGGGGTCTTCCCCATGCAAAGGTCACATGACTAGGACAGGGAGGAACACAATTGCTAGAGCCTGGACACTCTGTTTCAGTAACTGATGAGATGTACTGGTTCTATTCATCTGGCAAGCAGAGTTCTGGAATGCGGCAACTGTGCCCTAGGGGCCACTGTGAGTGCACAGAGCAATATTGTCATTCCCAGATAAGTGTGGTAGCCATGCTGTACAGTAGGCTGACCCCCTGCACTGCACCCCTCTGTCTGAGGGCAGCAACCATGCATCCTAAAATAATAAACAGCTGGCCATGGACTCCCTACATAAACCCCAGAATTCCAGTACAAGTGAACTTGATTGAACAGATTTTAGACCACAGCACAGGAAACTCAGAACCCAAAGGTCTCCCAACTCCACCCACGGTGCCTGAGCACCTTTTAGAGTGACTGTCTCAGAGCTTGGCAACTGGGAGAGCACCTCTTACAAAGCAGCCAGAGGCAGGGGGTTCGTATGAGCTGACAGCTCAGTAACTCTTTCATCCATCTTGGCAATAGAGAAATGTGAGATAGACACTGACTCTCAACTGGATGGGTCTGTTTCCTGTGTCCCACTGGGTCACAGTGGGTATATTGTAAATATCCAAGAGATATGAGCCAACTTTTTCTAAGAACACCTGACTACTGAACCCTTTCCCACAGGTACACCAGAATTTGTTCTCACAAATATATTAAAGGATCCCATTGGACAACTACAGCTGCAGACACACCATTGGGCACAAGAAGGTTCTAGGAATTTAACCCTTTGCTTCCAGGCACTGAAGGGGTGTGTGTGTGTGTGTGTGTGTGTGTGTGTGTGTGTGTGTGTTTTACACCAGGACTTTCAGTAGACTGAGACCACCTCAGGTGACTGCAAGTGATCAGCTATTTATCTTTTAAGCTAAATTGCTTTTCACCTTTAAAATGGAAAAAAATACCTATGAAAAGGAAATGGCAGCCAGCAATGTGAGCTCCTACCTCATCAGTGCCTAGAGCACTTTCCAGTTGTGGCAGATTGGCCACACACTAGCAACTGAGCAGGTGTCCCACTCACACATCTTCAAGTGGAGGTTTTGGGGACGAGCCCACAGTCCCACAGCCTCCAGACTGAAGGTGAAGTGAATTCTGAAGTGAAGAGAAGGTGAGTGAATTCTGTTGTTTTATCAGGGTCTGAGACAGTGGGAGAAAAGCCTAGTGTCACCACAGTCATGAGTATGCAACACAGAGAGGCACAGAAGAGTCCAGAAAGCACAAGCACCATGACTCTCCTATTCAAAATAACCCAGACTTTTAGGTCGATCCAGAAGTATTGAGAACTGGGAGCTGGTGACAGATCTTTATTCCTGTTTACTTTCATCTATATGAAAACAGATTTGCAATTAGCCCTTGACAGATTTTTGGTACCATTCAATGATTACCAAATGAATCTGGCATCAGTGTTTCCTCTGTATCCTAGAAAAAGAACTTCCCTTTAGGGATTTGGTTTGCCTAGGAATTGGGGGCATCAGAAAACTGGTTTTCCACCTCCAGGAGGGGAGCTTCTTCCCCATGCTGCTGGGACAACTCAGTGGCAGGCTCCTGGAAGCCTGAGAAGCTTATGATTTAAGTCCTGCCTCCATCAGCATTTCTCGGCCTGCTTCCTGGGTCCCATCACTTAACAGGCAATTCTCCTGGACTCACAGTCTCCAAAAGTATCTCCAGAACTTGCCTGACTGAGAAACAAACAGCAAAAGACAAGAATGATTCCCCAGAGGAAATACACAGTTCTTTATTACTTACCAAAGAACTTCAAAATGCTGAACATTTGAAAAAGAACTTCCATTTATTCTTTGGTGTATAAAAACTCATGCTGTGCATCTGTAGTCAGAGAATGAGAGGCACCCAGTCAAGACCCACAACATTCTGTTGGCAGGAGGGGTGGTAAACATATCGATCATCAACCCACAGCCTGGATGCTTCAGAGCAGACATGGGGGCTGTGGAAGCTGGGGAAAATTCTGGAATCCAGTCTGAGGGGAAGGTGTATCTCCTACACATCCTCAGTTACAGTTTGAGAGTGACAGAGCAACCAAGTGAAAATAGAGGTGACAGAGATGTTTTCTAGACAAAAGAAAGAAGAAAGAAGACATTGCCTTTGTCCCAGATTTTTCTGTTCCAGACTATTGCCTTAATTTCTCTATTGTAGCTGTAATAAACAATTTTGGTGACTTAAAGCAATGGGAATTTATTTTAGCATTCTAGAGACCAGAAGTCATAAATGAGTAACTTGGGGCTGTGCCCAAGGTACCAGCAGGACTGCATTCCTCCCTGGAGGCTTAAGAAAAGAATTATTTTTTTTTTACTTTTCTAGCTGTTATAGGATCCACAGGATTCCACATTCCTTGGTCCATGACCCTAAGTTAGTGGACCTCTGCATTCAACATCACTTCTCTCATTTTACTCTCCACATACAAGTGACCTTATGTTACATGGGGTCATCTGGATAACCCAGGACACCTTTCTATCTCAATGTCCTTATCTTCATCACAGCTACAAAGTCCATTCACCATGTAAAGAGCCATGTCCATGAGCCCTAAAGATTAGCACAAGAACATCTTGGGAAGGCCATTATTCTAGCTACTGCACCGAACATGATTGTAAGTTTCCTCACCTGTGAAAGGGGTTGGAGCTGATGGTCTCTTACAATCTGGGCAGCTCTGTCTCCCAGTGGGTAGAAGTTAGTTATCTAGAGACTCCAATCTGGCAAGCCAGGTCTAGAGACCATGCTAACACTCTCCACTCAAGATGGGTCCAAGCACTCCAAGGGACTTTTGATTCCTGGTCTTTGGTCTAAGCTAGTCAACAACACATGCTTCTGCCCTTGATCCTGCACCCCTTCACCTGGTAGAGTCTCTGAGAAATTCACCACCTGCACTTGAAACAGAATTCAAAAGAAGATCCTCTTCCTTAGCTACCTTGAAAATACAGATTTAAAGGCTCCAGTTGGGGATAAAAATAATCTGTTGTATCAGAGTTCCATTCATTTTTAATTGCTCCCCTGCTTTTATTGACAAGTTCATTAAAATCTTACCAAATCAGTCTAGTAAAAGTTATCATAGCTTAAATCTTAAAATACAAAATGAGATTAAATCAGCAATTGGTATCATTGGAAAGATGTTCAATTTCCATTGTTGACGGGGTACAATAAAATGATTGACAGAACTAGCAAGGTCTGGTGGACAAGTATAGAAGCCACAACCATAAAATGAGAGCCCAAAACCTTGGGTACAAGGATGCGTTTGGTCCCGACATTGTCAGGTCATTGGGGGCAAGCTCCCTCTTTTCATGTCTGTGGTTCTTATGTAAAAAAAGAAAGTTACTGGACAGGGGTCTTCTGGGGTGAGATTTCCAAGGTATGTCTCCTAACGATGATGTCTGGGTACACTTTTCTTTCTGTGTCTGTCAATCAAGAGAAGCTGTGAACTCTGACTCACTCCTGAGAAGTGCTCTCCCATGCACACAGGTCTAAGATACTATCAGCATCAAACTTTCCAACTTACTAACGCTTCTTATCTTCTGTCATCTGCACACTTACTGTGAAGAATGCTCTCAGTGTGTGTTTCTGATTCATTTTTGTGATGGTCCCATGATGTCTGAAGAAGTTAAAGTTTAAACTCTCTCCCTCCCTGTTGGATTTTACAGCCCTGTAGATCCTGCCAGTGACTAAACTGGATACTACGCTCTGCATGCTCTAGAAAGACAGATGATTCCACTCAAGTTAGTGGCTGTTATTTGCTCAGGAGAAAACTCACCAGATTTAAGTGACTCTCATCCAGCAGCAATAAAGGCAACGAGGCCTGTCAAGGCTGCCATTTTCAACTGGTGTTGTGGAGATCTTTATCTAGGAATAAACATCCTCAGAGGCAACATGGATGGAGTTAGAAGGAATCATGCTAGCTGAAATAAGCCAGAAAGAGAAAGATAAGTACTGGATGGTCTCACTTATATATGGAACATAAGGAAAGAAAGCAAAAGGACAAGAAAAAGTTAAAATTAACCAACTGATAACAGAACTGAAGCATACAAGGGGTAGGGAGGAGAGGAGGGAGGAAGGGTAAAATCAGGGTAAGGATGAGCACAAATGACTGGGATGATTCAAAGTTCACATGGTGGTGGTTATACAAAAATGTAAGAAAGATATATAATCAATTTAAAAAAAGAAAAAAAATCTAAAAATAAAGCACAGGTTTGAGCTTTGGAGACAATAGTAACATTGTCTTGGAAGCTGGAGACACTGCTCCTAAAGGTACTTTATGAACACAATGTGCTCTTCTCACTGAACCTGACAATTTGTGTATTGTTCAGGAGCTAGCCTGGGCCAACCCAGCAGAGTCAGCCTCTGGGCTCTTTTAAGACACTGAAATCCACTGGCAGTCCCCTGGGGAGAGAGAATATTTTTGGTTTAATGTGACATTTTATACTGTTGTGATTGTCATGCAGGTAGGGCTTCAACACACTTCCTGACTCAGCCCCAGGCACCCAAAGTACATGCAGGTGTGTAATGCATGCAGCACACTTCTGTACGGGTACCGGTCCATAGAGGTACACTTGTGTCTTCTGGAATTAGTCTGTGATCAGCATCTGTTTAAACAGGAATTGGTAGAGGCACTAGGCTGGGTTACAGATGAGGGGAATGTTGGGTCTTGAGAGTACTTGGATGCACACACAGACATGTGTGAGTGTGGGTGCCTTTGTACACTCCCCTGTGTCAAATGTGTTTTTGCAGGTGGGATAATGGGGATCATAGGAACATCTGACTGTGGAAAGATCCTCCCTATCTAGAATCATCAGTTTTAACACTCCCCTCAGTAGAGACACCCCAGCTCTAGACAAACCCCTAAAACTGATACCTGGCTTCCCTTGAATACCTACTATGTACAAATCCCTGAGTCAGACACTCTGAAAAATTTAATAGAAGAGAGAAATGATATTTAACAAGGAGGCCACCACATCATTTGAAAGACCAATTGTATATTCTTGGAAGGCAGGATACCCCCAGGCAGAAAGGAACCTGGTCAAGGAAAGGTTATCTGAGTATAGACCCCAGGTACCTATTACCTGACTTGAGGGTAAATTTTGCTATAAAATCTATGAAGGCAGCAAAAAGGGACTATTTTCAACTTGCTGATCAAATGTAACTGATAACCATTTTCATTTCTAGTAGCTCCTTAAATACCTTATTTTGTTCTGATATTAATGAGGAAAACAAATCAGTTCCCATCCAAGCTGCTGTCCATGCTGGTACATTCTTTCTGTGGCAGTGTGGGTTTTCTTGGGATATCGGTTTCCTCCTGGTTTCGCAGATGGCCACAGTGGGTTCATTGGGTGTCTCCATTGTCACTATCTGAGTGAGCAGCAGGATTGTGCAATGAAATGTACCATGTGATGACTTTTCCAGGTGGGTCCTACCTCATGCCCTGAGCAGCTGGGAGAAGTGCTTGGCCACTGGAGACCCAGAACTGCAATAAGTAACTTGAAAAATGAATGAGTGAGTATAAATGCTTGTTTCTATTTAGAATATTTGGGGTATTTGTGTACAAGATCTTTTGTCACCAAAAATCTGCCCTAGATGCTTAACTCTTATTTACGTCAATTATCTTCTGGTCAGATTGGTTTCCTTATAAATTGGTTTACTGCAAGAGACATTTTACACCAGCCTATTAATAACAGTGAGGACTTAATATTCAGTTATTTTAGATTTTGTTTGACAAGCTACAAATCATATATTTGCTTATGGTTTTTACTCACTAAGGAATTGACAAGCATGTAGTGGGGAAGATGAGGATAAGCAGAGGATGGTTATAACAATAACAATGCTGATAGTACAAGATCAGTGGTGAATATTTATGCAGTTCTTACTTATGTTAGGTATTGAACTGAGTGGTTTACATAGATTTGCATGATCAATTTGGATAGCATCTGTGTGCAAAAGGAAATTGAAAAAAAGACCTGAAGCAGGAGAGGGAGGTCAAGAGGGGACTCTGAGGAGGCTGGCAGAGTACAAGGGTGTGGGACCTAATTCTTTCTCACTAGATCTCAGAATCTTCCAGGTACTCTAAGCTATGTCTTGAGCCCCAGACTTTTGGCAATTGTGTGAGACTGAAGAGAAGAGCATGCCCCAGAGATGGTTGATCATCCCTGTGCCTCAGTTCATCTCCCCCAACCTTTCTACCCCGAGTTACTGCTTAGAAAAGCCTATTATCAAACACAACCTCACTACATCTTATTAAGCTTTCACAGAGTGTAGTTTTCAAGGTAAGCATGAGTTTAAGTTGACCACAGCGCCTCTATTAGAATCCATACTAACAATCATATCTCCTCAAATTTGTAGAGTTATCTGTAGTTCCTGTGTAATATTTCCACAGGCACAGCTTGATTAGGGTAAATTATAAACAAAGGTTGGTCAACCCAAGAATATTCCAGGGTAGACCAAACAATGTGTGAAAGAGGAAAAATTACAATTGCCAAAAACATCTGCACATGGAAGGTATCAGCTCTTGGAAATTGTCCAGTAACAAGCATATAATATCACGTTGTATCTTTCACATCACAGGAGCTTCCAACACGCAGAATATAGAACTCATAACCCCTGGAATGGACATGGCTTTGAAGTGCTCTGCTCAGGTGGAGTGCAGCTTAGGCTATGGATTCCAACACCAAGAACCAAGCCCAAAGACAGATTGCGAAGAACCCAACTATGAAAACAGTAAACTTAGGCTACTGTTATCAAGGAATTTACAAATTCTGAAAGTTCCAAAATGACTGTAATTATTTTTTTAACGCTTCTGGCTAAGGTGAGTACAAGAGATATTTTTTAGCAACTTGGGTTTTCCCTGTATTCCAGGGACATGCTTCAGAGTATGATTGTGAATGCTTATTGACCTAGACAATTGACCTAGAAAGGAATCTAAGATAAGTCCAGACTATCCCAGCTGAATTAGGTTGCATTTATTTATGAGGTTTTGGGCTAGGCTGCATGGGTTGCTGAACTGAGAGTCCTGCCAGTTGACTATGGGTTATAGTTAGCTGGTTTATAGTTAATTAAAATTATGCTATGCAAATAAATTAAATCATATGGAGGCCCATTACTTTAGCTAGATACTTTTTTTTAAATGCCACCCTTCGTGATTTCATAAAAAATGTCATGTAGGAGATAGATGATTGCCATGCCATTTTCACCTCTACTCATGAAAAATGAACATACATCCCTTTCTCCAGCAATTATCACTGGGTTTGTGACTGCTTTGCTTGCCTCTCCCCTGTCCAGGCACATGCCTATTCTTAAATTACTGCCTGCTTTGACAAACAAAGGCCTAGTACCTTCAACTTGAAAACCCAAATTATGTGAGTTTAAACTTTATCTCCTCTATTTTGGAAGACCTCTGGATTTTCTTGAATGAGGGAGTAGCATTGCAGAAGGAGATATTTGACTCCATTGCTCTATGTTTCTTGGTATGGAGAGAGAATATTATGTATAAAAAGACCTCTAAATAATAGCTATGTGAGAGGGAGAGTGGTATGTTGAATGTTGGCTGGGAACCAGCAGATAAAGAAAATCTGATCTTCTAATAATATTTTTGGCACTGATTCACTGTGTTACACTCAGCAGGTTACAATCTCTCTCTGGACCTCTAATTTTTTTCTCCATAAAAAAAAAAATTTCTACATATCAAACCAGACTTACACACTATGGTGTTCCCATCCTAGCTCAGAGTAGCCTGTGATAAAAGGGTTTTTCTGTCTTCTGCATTTTCAGCTGTCCACTGTCAAAGAAGAGACAAGGCATGGTAAGGAACCTCAGGAAACTCTATGCTAATGAAGCAGTGTCCAAGGAGCACAAAGATCTATGTCTTAGGGCCTGTCGTGTTGAAAGGGTTATGAGAACCAGGTAGGAAGGGAAACCATTAAATGTGTTCTGAGGAGAGAAAACAGAAGCACTTAAAACATACCTCTCTCTTCCCCAACTGCGCCAAATCAATCATGAAAAGAAAATATATACATCATACATGCATCTTTTAAATTTTAGACCTCATAAATGATGCCTATAACATAAGAGGATGCATCACATATATTCCATTTTGGACATTAGAAAATGTTAAGATAAATCTATTATTTATGGTGTATGTTTTGAAGGTCCTGCAGGGTTCTTGTTTGCCTTGGTGAAGCCTCTCTGGGGTCTATTCATAGCTCAGAGATGAGGAAGGATGTCTTCATCTCATCCGGTGATTTACGAGTCTGACTTGAACATTATCAAGTGAGATTTTTTGTAAAGAAATTTTGCCAGCTTATTTTTTTCATGTCTCTCTTGGTAGCAGCTGAGATTCCGGATTCAGTGAATATATGTTAGACACCGTTTACTTGAACTTTCTAAAACAAACTGGTCGTCTTGGGTGTAACAGAAATGCTCTCTTTTTCTGTTACTGTTCCCATGCCTCTCTGCAAAACTCACCAACACAAACACCTCCTTCCTGGCTACTCCTCCACATAAGCACTCTGGCCCCTCTGCCATTGGACTTCAGTCGATAAATTTGCATTTAGCGCTTAATTTGTTCAGTATGCCTTACTAATTTGGCAATATTTATTTTGGCCTGAAAGGCATAAGGCAGCTAAGTTCTTTTGTTTGGTTTGGTGCTTTCTCTTTTTCATTTTCATGAAATGGTTGGAGATATGAAAAAGCTACAATGTCATGGACAGAACGAGCTTCCTGTTTATGAGTCGCCATAAATATGGAAGGTGCTGGGTGACAGTTGTCAGCTGAGAGAGTCCACTCAGCCCTATAGAGAGCAAACCCTCAAGCAGGGTGGTCTGGAGGTGACATGCTGACCTTGTATAATGTCAGGAGAAATTTCTGTTAAAGTACAGTAGCCAGATACCACACATACACACACACACACACACACACACACACTTCAACATACACACATATGCACATGCAATGCCCTTTAATGGTTTTTCTCACCCTCACTATTATGGAGATGAGATTTTTATTATAATATCTCCATGTCCTCAAAATTCAGTCTTCATCTTTGGGGAAAATGTAGGGGAAGGACACTCATGTCTGTCCCCTTTGTTATCTGGTCTGTGTGTCCTTTCACAAGAAACAGCTCATCCTCCATAGCACAGCAACTAGAATATTATCCCATTAGATGCAATATTGCAGCCTGCAGCCCCCTCCTCTCCCCTCAGAGGAAGGCTGCAGGTCACCAGCCTTGTGTATGGGTCACAGACAGTCCCAAAGAGTGCCGTGGTTACCAGAATCCAACTTTACTACATTCAAGGAAAAGTGGCCTCCACAGCCTGTGTTTTATAAGTGTTTGTTGGAACATAGGGGGCAAATAGAATATTCCTACAAGAAGCTGTTCTCACTCAAAGACAAGTAGCTTTGAGAATTGCCGTCTTGTAAAAGGCTCAGAATTGCATGTATGGCCATAGAAAACCTCCTTCCATCTCTGTTTTCTTCGAGCCCACAACCCACGAGTATCAGAAATTGATATGAAATCCACAAAATACATCAGCTTGAATCTGGACTAAACCTGTACCCAGGCTGCCATTTCTTCTCGCATGGACAGAACTCTGCCCAGTCCATTCCACTGGTACCTACTTGCAGAACATGCCATATTTTATGTTTTCAGTGCCAAGCTAACTCCTCTGTCCCAAATGTCCTCTCTAGCCTTCTCTGCCTGAAGACTTCTTACACCCTCCTGCAGCCAGTTGCCACAAAATTACTTTGTGATGCTCTGCCAACTTCCCAAGCAGAAAGTTTTCTCTTCCTTCTATGTTCCCTTTGATCTTCATACTTTCATGTTTCTTCCTCATGTATGTCTTCATTCACTTGTTCACATAGCACATATGTTTGTTATCTATGTACCAAACACCAAGAAATTCACTTTTCCTAGAATATTGCAGGATTTTTGTCTATAGGAAAGTTTTCTTTCTGATAAAGCTATAAGCCTTAGGAGATCAGAAGCTTCATCTTTTATATCTCAAAATATGTCCAATGGCAATGTCCATGGCTTCATCAGTCAAATATAATTTGCCATAAATAAATGAATGCCTTGCACTCTGTAAATTCAAGCCAAACGAATCATTTTTTAATCTATTAATTACTTACCTACCTACTAGTTAACTAATGTTTTAACTCTGATTAATTATAATTTGAAATACTAATCTTGGGTGCAGGAAACATTGGCTACTTCATAATAGACACCAGCAAAAATTAGCATCTCAGTGTCCTCCCAAAGAGAGATAATGCATGTGCTGTTATGCATATGCCGTTATGTGAGGATAAAATGAAATAATCCATGGAACACATCTTGTACATTCAGTGATGCCACGAGTAGTTTAGGAATTATGTCAGTTTAGGAATTATGTCAACTCTAATATTAAAACCATTCAAAATAACACACAGTGCAAAATTTAAGGACATTGTCAAGGCTGAACCAAGTGATACAAATGCAGTGAGGGCAGTCCATCTTATATGTATGACAACAGAGAATACTCAAGAACCTGCTCCAGGAATCCAGAGGGAAATTCCCACCACTCAGTTACTCTTGCACGTAGCAGGTTGAAAAATTACCAAGATAGGAAACTTGGTAGGAAACAAGATAGGAACTCTGGGCATGCAACCAAGTCTCCTCTGAGCACTCCCATCAGTAACAAGCACTTGTGACTTGTGTAGTGACCACAGCTGTTGCAGTCTTTAAGCCTCAATCTCTGGATGGTCTAAAAGTTTGAACATCTTCTCCAAGGACATGGATTGGCATTTTGCAGTCAAATGCTCTACCAGTGAGCTATATACCCCCATGGACTGGCATTTTGGAAGGAGGAATGCTATTTATACAGAGACAATAAGCTTAAAAGAACTGCTCTAATTAAATTGGGGTTCATGGTCTCCCTCTAACAAATTTATTTAAAGAATTTAGTTTAGTTTAGTTTTTGTTTTGTTTTGGAACTAGGTCTCGCTACGGGCCCTAGGCAGGACTCGAACTGCAATCCTTAGCCCCGGCCGCTTCATAGGCTGAAGCTTACAGGCACGAGGCACCGTGCCCAGTCCTAGATATTATTTTTAAAAGAGAGTTTAAGCATAGTAGGGAAATAAGATTTATGAATGTTCCTAGGAGCTCACTGTGAATAAGAGACAGGTTGAAATGGACTGCAGGAAAAGTACAGTTGCAGCTTGACTAGCTAAGAGATGATGACAGTGACAGCATAGACTGAAATGGCTACATCAATAAAGATGTATCTACAGGTGTAGGGGAAGGAGCTATGAGCTGATACTTAAACTACTTTAAAATTGGTTATGATACTTATGGTGCTTTAAAATCAAATGAAATCCTTGCCTCATAGTAAGCACTTTATAACCATTTATTCACCCATTTTTTTATTCAACAAATAGATCTGAGCAATATATTGGATCAGGAACTATCCTGGATACTAAAATACAAGCCCTTCCCCAACCATCATTCTCAAACATGGGTGGGAAGATAGTACAACCTAAAGAAGAAAGCAGATTATTATACATTACTAAAGATTTATGTGTGCTGCATAAACATTTGCTATCCATAAATCTTTACATATGGAACATGTGCTATACACACATAATAAAAGATATATTGTGTTTATTATAGGAAGTTTTCATGAATGACGTATTAGCCACAATAAAGGAAAAAACTGTAAGATAATGGTTTTTTGAGGGCCAAACATAATCAGATGACCAAAGAGTATCTTAATACATTATTTAGTTTTTAAAATGAAGAATAGAACTGATGAGGTAACAAATTTTCCATGCCAAGTGGAGAGCATTAGGAAACCAACAAGAATTTGATAATCCAGTGTGTCTGTGGAATAGAAATGAGTCTATTCTCACTTAGTCTTTAGAGTCTTAGTAGAAGAACAATAAAGCAATATTTTCCCTCTTACAGATAATGAGATATTAATGACATTATTTTCTAACATCTAAAATGTCACTACTTAATTACATTAATTTCACTAATATCAATATATTAATATAAACATTGATCCAGATGCATGGAAACCTGTACAATTAGTGAAATTTTGAAAGCTTTGAAAATCACTAATAGTAACTGGTAGATAGGGGTCAAAGATAACTTCCAAGGGCCCAGTACCTGACACACACAAACTTCTTCCAGTTATCCAATTAAACACTGATCTAAGTACTGCTGCAAATAAACTTTGCATATGTAATTATGACCCCAAATGAGTTGACCTTGAGGTAAAGACTTTATCCCAGCAAACTTGACCTAATTCCATGAGTCCTTTAAATCTGGGTCTGGAGATCAGAGAGAGGAATTCAAAGATTCAAAGCATGCAGGAAATTTGACCCAGGAGAAATTTTCTGTTGCACTAAAGGTAGAAAAATAACAAGGCTTGAAAAATAGGAGATACCCAGTTATAATCAGCAAGAAATGGGAAACACAGTACTATACCCACAAGGAAAAGAATGCTGCCAATAAGATCAAACGTGGAAGAACATTTGCCCCCACTTCCTCTAGAAAAGAACACAGCTCTGCTGACATGGTGACTAGCATTACAAGAACGTGAGTGGAGAACCAAACTACTCTCTGCCAGATTCCCAACCTACTGAACCTGAGTTAATAAATGGATATCACTTTAAGAGTCTAAATCTGTGATTTGTTATAACAGAAAACTAAGATGGTAGCTACCCAGGAGAGGCAACATGTAAAAAGTAATTTATAAAAACACAGATCATTTTTTATGACTAAATTTAATAAAATTAAAAATAATGAAATATTCTCCCCAAAGGTACATAAATTTGAAATTAAAATAAAAAGCAAATATAGGAAAATCATATGGAAATTATAAATATTAAAAATATATATACAAGAAAGCTATATTGTGTCTATGGGTGAAAAAACTCAATGATATTGATGTCAATTCTCTGCAAATTAATCTATTGATCCGATATGATTTTTCAATATCTCTAATAGATTTTTGAGAAAAAATTCAACTGGATCCCCAAATTCAATCTTATGCATTTAAATTTGAAAGGTTTTTTGGAGAAATCAGGTTTTTTTTGGATAAATGAGAAAAATATATGAAATACATGATCAAGCATTATTTTTAAAATTTTTTAAATTAATTTATTTTTATTCTTTAAATCAAAACTTTGGCAAATGGTTTTTGGGACACCTCCCCCTCCCTCTGATGCCCCCTCCATTCATTCTAACCCCTCTCTGTTGTTTGCTAGTCTGTGTTAAGTCCATTAGTCTCTTTCCGGTGGCAGTGTTCTTTCATTGGGTGAGGGACTGTGTTCTTGGAACCAGGCGGACAATGCTGGAGGTTTTCACTATTAACCTTGTGTTAGGCAGCCAGTCTATAGTTATTTGTGGTCTGTCCATATTTTCTCATTGCCAGTTGCCATCTCTACTCCCTTCTCCGTTGTTCTGCTGTTTTACCTTATTGTTCTGGTATCAGGTTTAGGGGGTCTCACCCCCAGCCATTGTCGGTGAAGAAGTCCCTCCGTGGATTCAAGCATCTGTGATGGCCGTTGTAGGTCCTCTCCTCTGCCTCAGTTTGCAGCTTTGCTGTGGTGCTTATGCCCCCATTCTTTGGCCTTCCTCGCCTCTCCCATGGGGTGGGGAGGGGTGCCTTGTTCTCATAGAAAGCATCTGCAAAATGAAGTCTTGACTCTTTCAGACCTGGTGAGTGCATAGGTGCACTTCATGACATCGTTTTCCTATAGTTGTTTCTCCAGTCTTGCATGTGCTGGTTCTCTCGATAGTTCATCTCCTGTGTCCAGTTTAGGCTTGTTGGCTGGATTTTACTTGATTCCTCACCCATTCTATGATGGAGTTTGCATTTGTGTTCTTCCTCCTCCTGAAGATTAACTGGGGTGACAGTGAAGTAGAAGGGGCATCCCCACTCCCTCTACCCACACTTCCATATCTCTCTGTGTGGGGGCAGGGTGCAGACAACTGAGCTTGTATCCCCAGTCCACCTTGAGCTAGGGTCTGGGGGAAATATGCTCAGGCCAATCCTGGCTGCAGATGGCTGCCCCGTGCAACCATCTACTCATGAATGGGACTAAAACCCCACCTGGCCCCCCTCCTGAGCTCTCCAGGTACAGGGGCTTACCCAGGTTTCATTGCCACCCTTGCTCTCCACTGGCAAAGGAGCTACATGACCCAGGATGCCAGTGAGGCTGTCTGCTGGCGGGCAGTTCTCTGGGCCCTCCCCCACCCCCTTCCTGGTTCCTCCCTGCGTGGGGGCAGTCCTGGCTTGCCGGGCATGTGTCCCCTTCTCCCTTTGGGCTGGAGGGGAAACATGCCTTAGCCGATGCGGGTGCAGATGGCTGCCCTGTACAACAATCTGCTGCTGGTGGGTGGGGTTAAATCCCCACTCTAGCTCCCCTCTTGGGCTCCCCAGGCACGAGGGGTCCACCCAGGATTCCTTGCAGCTCTGCTCCCCTCTGGGAAAGAAGCTCTGGTGTCCCAGGACCCTGGGCAGGCAGACAGCCCTTGAGGCTGTCTTCTGGTGGGCAGGGCTTAGGGCCTAGCTCAGCTCCCACGCTGGTTCCTCCAGTGTGGGGGTGGTGCCCAGATTGCCTGACATGCATCCCCAACTCCCCTTGGGATAGGGGCTGGAGGAGACATGTCTGGGCCAATCCGGGCTACAGATGGCAAACAGTGGGCAGGGTGCCTTTTGTTTCCTGGTCCCACTTATGGGGTCCCCGGACCCTGGCACAGTCCTCAAGTCAGAGATGCGGTGGGTGCCCACCCAACCCTCTCCCCTGAGTCGGAAGAGGGAGGAGCAGGAGGACCGGACATCCAAGGAAATGGGTAGCATAGCTCCATGACGGGAGTCAGGCAAAAACATGGGCAGAGTGCCCTTAGTTTCCAGGTCTCATTTAAGGGGTCCCTGAACTCTGGTGCTGCCCGCAGCCTGGAGACATGGTGGGTGGCCCCCAACCACTCACTCCTGAGTTGAAAGTGGGAGGCACCCGAGAGCCGGTACCCAGGGAAATGGGTGGCCCAGCTCTTTGACAGGAGCCAGGCAAAAACATGGGCCCATTAAACATTATTAATATGTAGAGAATGTCAATAAACAAAGATAAGGTGAAAATGCAATAGAAAATCAAACAGCATGCATGAGCAGAAAAATTTTAGGAAAAGAAATTCAAATTTATAAATGATTTTAATCTCATGTATAACTAATGGGATACAAATTAACATTTTCAAGATATGCTCTATCATTTTTGTAGCTCTAAAATGTTTCAAAATAGCTACTTCACAAATACACGGAGGAATAGTCTCATAAATATTGTTGGTTAGTAATTTTAATAATCATTATAATTTAAAATGTTACAACTTTAACACAGCTAGTCAACTTGTAAAAATTTACATTATTTAATATAAGATATAAGTTTTCCCTTTATGTTCCTGTTGTCCATTTGTATTTCCTCTTTGGAGAAGTGTCTTTTTAGTTCTTTTCCCCATTTTTTGAGTAGGCTTCTTGTTTTGTTTTTGTTTAGTTGTAAGCACTGGTGGGGATGTGAGGAGAAAGGAACACTCTTGTAATGCTGGTGGGAATGTAAACTGATCCAACCACTATGAAAAGTTTTGTGGAGGACCCTCAAATTAATGAAAATGGAACTACCATTTGACCCAGCAATTGCTCTCTTGGGAATCTACCCAAAAGAGACCTCAATGTGGGTACAAAGGAACACCTGTACTCAGATGTTTATTGTAGCACTATTTATAATTGCAAGGACATGGAAGCAACCTAAATGCCCCAAGACAGATGACTGGATGAAAAAAAATGTGGTATTTATACACACTGGGATATTACTCATCAATTAAAAATGATAAATTTGATGACTTTATGATAACATGGATGTACTTAGAAGAAATCATATTAGCAAAACAAGTCAAAAAGAAAAAGACAGAAGCCAAATGGTTTCACTAATATATGGGAAATAGGAAAAAAATAAACAAAAGTCATAAGGAAAAGTCAAAACAAGGTAACCACCAAACTGAAGCATACAACTGGGGTGGGGGGAGAGGCGGAGAGGGGGAGAACTCTCAGGGAGGTTGGGGGGATGAATCCGTGGGATTACAAAGATGTGGAATTTATATATAAATAAATTCATAAAAAATAAAAATAAATTTCCCTTTATATAACATTTTCTAAATCATTTTTAGTATTTATCTCTGCTTATTCTTTTTAAGTAATTTAAAATATGTGTTCTATTAATTTGCTTAGATGATTACTATTTATCACATTTTAAAAATTCTTCAAATGGCATTTTGATTATTATTATTTTATTAATATGAATGAGATTCAAACCCAGTTCTTTCTGGCTTTAAGTCAATCACTTGATAAATACAAGCAAAATACTCCAAGACCAACATTTCAGAAACCCATTTCAGGCACATCTACAAATGTTAAAATAATGAAGGAAAACATAAACAACTGGTACTATATCACATTAAAAAAAAAAGGTTCTAGAGACAATAACCAAAAAAAAAAAAGTAAACCCAACCAAATGAGAAAAAAAAAAAATTGCCCTCTATATAAGTGATAAGGGTTTAATAACAAAGATCCAAAGAATTCACACAACAAAACAAAGCAAAAATTTCAATTAAAAATGGGCAGAAGAACTAAAAAGTCTCTTCTCCAAAGAGGACATACAAATGACCAATAAGCATATGAAAAAATGTCCAACATCACTAATAATCAGGAAAATGCAAATCAAAACCACACTGAGATACCATCTTACACCAGTAAGAATGACCCCATATTAAAAACTAACAAAAACAAACAAACAAAAAAAAAAAAAACCAGACAACTTCTGGCACAGATGTGGAGAGAAAGGAACACTTTTACACTGTTGGTGGGGATGCAAATTGGTCCAACCACTTTGGAAAGTTGTGTGGAGGACCTCAGACTACTGAAAATGGAACTATCATTTAACCCAACAATCCCACTTCTGGGAACCTACCCAAAGGACACAAAACACTAATTCAAAAAGACACCTATACTCGGATATTTATCGCAGAGCATTCACAGTAGCCAGGATATGAAAACAACCTGAATGCCCCAACACAGATGAATGGTTGAAAAGGATGTGATATATTTACACAATGGAATATTATTCTGCAAAAAAAATTGACAGATATGGTTCATTTGTGATAACATGGACGGACCTAGAGGGAATCATATTAGAAATAAGTGAGAAAGAAAAAAAACAGAAGCCATATGGTCTCACCAATAGATGGATACAGGAATAACCAACAAAAAGATAAGAAAAGGTCAATATAAGTTAACAGAATTAGGGCAAGCAGTTGGGGAAGGAAAGGGAGACAGAAGAGGGAGAAATCAAACGTAACACAAGAAGAGCAAGATGAAGGTTGACAGGTGATAAGGTGGAGGAAGAATCCTGGGGATTGCAATGATGTAATATAACTATATATATATACACACACATATGCATAAATATGTAAACAGCTAAATGATTAATAAAATAAATCCTCACTACTTTTAAATATGCGTAGTTTAGCATATACAACATGATATAACATATTCATATGAACAGATATAAATATAAATACATATATACAAATGTATATATATAAGCACATATACATATACTCCATATATGCTTGATTAAGTTTTCTAAGCATATACTCTATATACGCCTGATTAAGTTTTCTGGGTTATACAAATTCACAAGCATGTTTTGGGGAAGAAATCGTTATGTGTATACTCAATAAATTGCAATTGTTATTCTAACTGTCATCTTTGATTCTCCCCACATGTAAAATGTTGAACACACTTTTCCTTACGCCTCCTTCTCCCCCGCTTTACACTCCTCCATCACCACACCCATACTCACCCGAGCCACAGCTCCACCCACCCACAGTGTCCTGGTTGCTACAAACACTAACTCTTGGTAACATATGTGATGAGCACAGTTGGTGCGACTCTCTGGTATATTTGAAAGCTAAGAAATTCAATCCTAAGAAATTCAATCCTAAGTATTCCCATCATAGGGGAAAAAAGATTGTTTTCTGTATGCTTCAAATCCATATGAAGTGATGGATGTTAGCTACACTTTCTGTAATCATTTCACAGCATATGTGAGGTCATACAAATGGGATCCCTTAGCTTCCCCAATGCTGTAAGTCCATCAGAGCTCACCAAGTACGGAGAAAAGGCGAGCAACCCAGAGAAAGTAGAAAGTTCTCATATTCTACGGATTTGATCTTTCTGGATTGATGAGCAAGTGGAGGAAGAGAATCATCATTCTGCAAGATTTAGTGGGAGCAGATTTTACTATTTTCAGCATCACAACATAGCCTCAGATGAGGTTTTCTCATACAAATCCTCGTTTTTTTGTGGTTGTAGAAGCGACTCCAGTTATAGATAAAGTGGGAAAATGCATTTTAGCTGTAGCTGTAGATGGAGGTGTGGGTTTTCAACTATGATTGTTGCCCCGGGGGAGTTTTAAATGAAATGTGAAACATTTCATTTGATCTTGATTTTGAAAGGCTTGATACTAAAAGAGAATTCTTAATTGATTGAATCAGTCCAGCCAATTTAGACTTTTTGCCCCTAAAACTGAAAAGATTAACATTATATGAAGTGTGGGAATGTTATAGAGACAGAACATCAATAGGGTAACAGTAAGATCAAAGGTATTAAGTCAAACATACGTGAGTTTGAATGCTAGTTTCACCACCCTACTGGGCCGGAGATCTTGGACACAAGTACCTCACCAGACCCTCCTATAATATGGGATAACCATGATTACCTTGTTGAGGGTAATAAGGACAATGGAAAGTTACCAGCACCTAAATATTCAACAGACAGTAGTTCCACTGGTGGAGTTCCCTTTGGTAACTGTGGTGATCACCCTACAAAAGCAAACACATCCCAAGTCCCTCAGTGCTGGTCCACTTGAGCTCTGTGAACTGTATACATAGATTGTGAACTACTTCATTGATTTATACTTTTCTGCAGCTAAAGGAAAATATTTACTGGGCAGATTAAATTGAACTAAAACAATCAGATTAAAAGTAGCCAAAGGCTTCCCCTCCACTCCACAAGGGACAAGTTGCCTCCCTCCAAGTAGCACCACCCTGCCAGCTGTTCGACTCACTCAACATGAACCGTGAGGAGGTGTGACCAGAGCTGCAAATAGGACAGAATTTCTGGAGAAGGGTATTTCTTTTCACACTATGTTCACATCTCAGCTCTGAGGATGGGCTCACTTCTCTCATTCAAGCTGATACAAATATGAAATTCAAACTCTGGAAGAGAGAATGAGTGCTTAAGCTCCTCAGATATGGGCCTTCTAGAGCAAGGGATCCATCTTAGAAATGAATCATCTTTTCCAAGGAGAAATGATGAGTTATGAGTTAGCACTAAAGAATTCAGAGTAGATTTTCTTATAAATGTAAACTGACATACAGTGATCAGGTGAGAAGTTTCTCAGGTTGGTCAAAGAAGCAATTCACATACAAAGAGCTTAGCATGATAAACCCAGCACCACAGTGAAACATTTAGTCCAAGGAAGCTATGCTCCAAACCAAAGTGTTTGTTTTCTTGCTTTTTAGATACCATTTTTAAGGCTAAATTATTTTCACAAGGGACTACTGTTTTAGACTGGAACTCCTGCTGCTGAAAGTATTCTCTCCAATGTAGAGATGATTGCTTGTCACTGGTACTTTAAAAATTATATTCTTTCTTCTTTTTCCAAGGAAATAATCAGTCTCACTGCAGAATTTCTTATTCTAAAGTATAAAAACTCTGCCCTCATATAAGACTGAGTCCTACACCCTAAGAGAGAAGATTATAAAATAATGAGATTTCATTCACTGCTGATGGAAGATTACTGGACGCTGAAGCATCCTGTCCCTTCTTGGAATATGAATTCTGGCACAGCAAGATCAGAAATTTTGGGGGGGAAATTTGCCAGGCAACATGGATTCCCATGCACTATAGCTCTGACCCAGAAAGGACAAGGCCCAGCTCCCTTTTGTAGCTCTGGCAGACCTGCTGGAGACCAGCAGCTTGCTTTGGCTTATTTAATTCTCTCCCTAGCTGGCAAAGTTCATGCTGCTCTCTATGGCGCTTGAGAACTGCCGACACCAAAGGGTTTGGTTTCATGTACTTGAACTTGGGTGACACAAATATTTCAGTGGTGAATCAGTCCTGGAAAAAGGAGGTGGGTAAGGTAGGGAGTGTTTATAGAAGACATTTCATCACCACTAGTCAAACATGTCTCATTGTTGGTTCAGGAGGTGCTGGTATTTTCTTCTTTGAAGGGGATATTCAGGGAGCCAAGAGCTCTCAGCCTGGAGCTCAGCCCCAGGGAAGGGCAATGGCCATTTGCAAGCAGGAAACCTGCAGGACTGCTGCTTTGGAATGTTGACAATCCTAGGGAAATGGTTTTATGTCTTTCCTCAGTAGAAAAAAAAGTTGATCTATGTAAAGAAAGCCTTGAGGCAAGGCAGTTGTGAAGAACTTGCCTTTCTGCCTGTCTCCCTTTTAAAGGCTTTCCTAGATACAGCAACTTCTCCATGAGGTCAAGAAACTTGTAATTTCAGAAAATCAGTAGTGCTGATATCAGTGGTAAAAATCTTGGTTGGCAGATGAGGTTATGGGGTTTCCTTGGCTTGGATACACTGCTTCAAACAATAAACAGATCTGCACCATTGTGCCAAGCTGGCTGGCTAGTTTACATCCTGTTAATCCAACATGCAACAAGGAATCCTGAGACAATAAGCCAAACTGGGTGCAACCTGATGTAAACCAATGACTAGGCAGGCCCCAGTCCTGCAAAAACGGAACAGGGCAAATAACTGGTCAATAAAGCAGAGATATGCAAGCGCAGCATGTGGTGCCCTTTTTTGAATGTCATATATAATGATGCTCAAACAGGTCCTATAGCAGTCATGAAATACTTTGTCCCCTGCTCCACAGGATAGAGGACCCCATCTCACCTGCAGTACTCTGGCAGTGTTTGCTAATAAGTTCTTTTCCTTAACTTATCCTTGGTGAATCATTTCAACCCCATCACTTGGATTGTAAGTAGGAGATACAGATCCTACAGTGCAGTGTCATCCATGAGCTCTCATCCATCAAAGGAAGTAGGGTTACACCACCATGGTCTCCAGGGCACTGCAAGTCTCAGAAAGTGGAAGTCTCCTAAGCAACTTGCTGTCATTCTGGAGGTGTGGCAGTCAAAAAGCAAAGGGTATGAAGATGATTGCGTTTTGAAAAGCCATAGCTAAGCCATGCCAAGAAACACAAACCAAAGGAAATATTTTAAGAAAATAAATAAAACTACTGAGTCAAGCATACAAAGCAGGAAAGTAGAACAAAAGATTATTTGAGGCTTGAGGTTTGAACAGTTTGAAGACACACATGCGATGGACCAGCCCAAGAACATGAGGAACCTGACAGCTGTGTAAGCCTGGAAGCAGCCTGCTCCCATCAGGGGCTCTCCAGCCTAGTAATCTCTGAGCAAGCCCACCGAGCGGGTGGACTGGGCCTATCTGAGCTCAGCTTCGAGCTATGCAAAAACAGGGCTCCACCATTGCCAACAGGACTGAGCAAACTGTCTCCAGAGAGAATGTAATTTAAGTGTCCTCTGTTCTACATGTGCACTACAGAAATCCTCAAGGATACCCACATCAGAGTGCAACACAGTGGTCTGATTGTGTGTGTTTTGGCTTTTACAAGTTGAGCTATCAGAACCTCCAACCAAGTACCAGGCACATCACTATAACAAGGGTTCAGAATTCCGTAACTGCGGAACTGAATTCGTTGAGTTGAACTATTTCAGTTCCCAAGGATTTAAATTGCATGAAATGAGATACAAGTTGGACATAATTCAGGGCCCAGCCTGTGTGCTAGTGAAGAGTGAGGTCCAGGGTGCAACAGCCTCTGATGGAGAGTAAGCTCTCAAGCAGTACTAAATTCTGAATGCCTTTCACTTTCCGGGTATAGCCAGATTTGGTTTTTTGGACCTATTTTACCTTATTTAAACAACATGCTTTTTGCCAACATGGGTTGTAGGACCACACCTTCAGCTTGAGGGCCAATAAAACACACCCGGTGTGCAAACCGCCCTATGCTTGTTGTACTACTATTGTCAAGAATCTAACCATATCTGATTGCAAGTTATTTTGGTGATTAAAGGCCAGAAAATGTGTGTCTCTTGAGGAATGAGTATATTTCCTCTGTTTTTTAATGAAGCTCATCAGGTTTTCCTTGCTGCTGTGGTTGCCAGGAAATTCATCTCTAAATGGCATGGTCATAACTCCATAATGTCTCATGCTCAGCGCTGCTCAGGCCTCCTCCTTCCTGCAGTTCTGCTTTTATTTTGCATATGCACATTATAAGGGAAGCAAGGATTTTCATAAATACATGGTCCTTGCCATCTGCAGATGGTTTTACAAAAGAAATGTCCTCTAGTCTCTCATCTCTCTGTTTTGGAGATTTGATTTGTTTCACAGAAGGAGGGATGGCTTCATTCATATTACGGATTCAACAGCATTCTGCCTGACCCTTACCCTGGGAGAATAATGGGGGATGGAGAAAAAACACAATGCTCTTGGATGGTTCTCTGAGTATGGTTATATGTTTCTGGACAAGTACAGAGTGGTCAGTAACTATGTCTAGCTTGAGACAGGGATGCTGAATGAACTCTACAGGGTCAAGTGGAAAGTGTTGGGGAGAAGATGCTGGAGTGTTGCAATGTTGAGCAACAGAAAAGAGGCAGAAAAACAAGACAGGGAGTTGAAGTGTCTGTTTGTAGAACTGACCAAAGGGATTTTTTTATGAGAAATTTGTACATTCATTTAAAATTATCAATCAGGTCTGCTGTAATGTAATCTGGATCATCATTATCTTATTACCAAAATTAAATCTTTTGATTTAGATGTCAGGAAGGAGGCTGCTGGAGAAAGCTGAGAGGTGACAAGATTTAAGGAGTTGGGAGTCTAGGGAGATAAGGGAGAAAGAAAGCTCATGGGTTTCCTATTTAGTGAAATATTAAGTTTTTTTTAAACACAGGCAAGATGAAGTATAGTAAAATAGAAGTTTGTAAGCAAACAGGTGGAGAAAACTGAGGCCTTGAGAAACTACAAACACACAGGCAGAGGCCACAGAGCTCCATGAACAAGGATTGTGGGGAGAGGGGCTCTCAGCATATTGTCTAAATCTGAAGGACAGTTGTGAGCCCTGCTAGTTTATGCTTGCAAATAATTTTCTACATTTGATATCAGTCAAAAATGTTCAAACTTCGTTTTCACAAATCTAGATAGATCACAGTACATATGCCTGGAAATATTCCAGGAATGTAGGAGAGGACATCGGACAGGTAGGTTCAAGGTTCAGAGACCCAGAAGGTTCTTCAGGTATCAAAAAAGAGGTTTCTGTAAGACAGGAACTCAGAGCAGGATGCATGTGAGACAGCGATCAGAAATAGACTTTGAAAAAAAAAAAAAGAAAGAAATAGACTTTGAAGGGTAATAACATTGCCACCTACCTTTGTTGACTAGTAGATAAATGAATGTATAAATGATTAGATTGGCAGTACTATTAAAAATATACTTCATGTACCCAGAAGAAATGCAATCTGAAGTCCTTTGTAATTTAGGTCCACTTTCAGAACAGAGTCGAATAAATAGAATATTGAGTTTAATATATATGATTTATTTGTGAGCTACTGTCAAGGAAAAAATTACCTGTAGATTTATATTTTGGAAATGATAGCATTTCAAGCATACAGAAAATATAATTACATATCTAATTCTGCAAAGAATTATTTCTAAGCATCAAAGGGGGCAGACTGGTTATCATTCTCTTGATGAAAAACAGCAGTTTTAATAAATATCACCAGTGCTTTGAATTTAAGAAGTAAAGACAGCTTATTTATAATTTGAAAAAAATATCAAAAATCTAGTAATAATTTAAGAATAGTAATTTTAAAAGTCAGCATTCTATCATTCTACATATATATATTGGATTTTATTAGTAATTTGAATGAATCACTTATACTCTATCAGTTTCCAAGAAAAAATTATTTGATGCAATAGTTAAGAAAATAAATTGAAGACCAGAAAGTAACTGAAGAGAAGGGTGTGGTAAGGTTTTTACATAGTGATACCTTGAAATAATATGAAAAAGAGAGTCAAGATGAAGACCTGCCTTTCACACATCATGCTCTTTATCCTTTCTACCTGAATTCATTCACAAGTGTTTGTCTTTAAAAGTCACATAACTCAACATTTGATTTGTTCAGTATATGTTGTAGATGTGCTGATTTGGTTAGACTATGAAAGTCTACAGGGTTCATATAACTCTTCCTCCAAATAGATATTTACAGATAATAGTCAGTGACCTGTGTATATGTCTACAGAACTCTTTCACATGTACCTCATTATGTCAGAAGTCAGTCACCATGAAGCTGGATATGCTTTAACATTGCTGGCTATTTAAAATGCTTTGCCTTTGCATCCTCATCTGTGATTATGTCCAGGCATAAGGCAGAAAAAACTTTCTCATTGCCAGTTCATCCATGAAAACATCCAAAATGCTACCACTAATTTGATTCATGAGCCTATTCAACCTACAAATTGTATTTTTATTTCACAAGACTCAACATTAGTGTTTTATTCTTTCTTTCTTCTCAATATAAAAAAAATCATTCCAAGAATATATTAATCTTCTAATTCTATCAAAATGGTCAATGAAGCTCCAGTGGGACCTCTTCATTCCACAGATTAAAATATTGTCAAAAGACAGTGTCTACAATATACAAGAAAACCTATAAGAAACATACCTAACTTCCAAAAATAAAAAGCAAATTGGAAGAGAGTCTGAAATGAAAATGTATTTTTACATATAAAAAAGTGTGAGGCAACTGAAATGATGATCAAAAGAGATATATACATGAAAATGAAAAAAACAGTGAAACTTGTATATGTAAGTTAAGATAAACTAGAGTGGAAGAGAAACATTATATAGAAAAGAGAGATTAACAGTCCAAAATCTATTATTTGAAAGGACTATAAAATCATTGGTAATGAATAACCAAATTCATCACAAAAGTAGTCAAGAAAAAAATTAAAAGGAGATATAACTACAGATATAGGGAGATGTTTACTAATTTTTGCAGAATGATAGCTGTAGCTATATGTCAATAAATGTAAAAACTAGGATACAATGAGTAATTTTACAGAACTCATGAGTAAATTATCAATAATGATTTAAGAAAAATATATAAACTAAGTATCAACTAAAGAAGTCAAGTTGAAAGTTTAAAAAATTCATTTCACTACCTTCAACAAACCCAAACATCAACATTATCAGACCCAGAGTCTAGTAACAACTTTAACTAATCCTTAAAGGAACACAAAAGTCTTGTCTTAGGCAAACTGTTCCAGAGAATAATAAATGAAGGAATTTTCCATAGCACGCTTAATGAGCTAGGATGACCTTGATTCTAATACAGGACAACCCAGAAAAAATTATAGACAGACTTCACTCATAGCAGAGATACTAATTTCCTTCACATTGAATAAATAAGATCTCTGCAGCTTCATTACCCAGTTAACAGGGACCAAGGGGACCTAAAGGAAGGTGGAGACTAGGCTTCCCCAGCCATGATTGCCTTAAGTCAAGAATTCCAAGCACTGCATCTTTCCTCCAAAAGAGATCAAGTGAGCCTCACTCACTGGAATTCACGATTCCCACCTCCAGATCTACAATCACCTCCTCCATGGTCAGCGACCTAGAGAGAACATGCTAGCACTGAAGAAAGACCCCCAAGTGGAACTGAATCTATAACCCCAGGTCCTCTTTCATCTTTCAACATGATCAAAATATAAGCCAGAGGATTCCACATGTAATGAATGAACTCAGAAGTCATCACCCCCATTCTAACAGAAAATATGAAACTGAACAGATTGAAAAAAATCAACATTTCTTTGATCTGTGAGAGAGAAAAGGACTCAGGGAAAAGCATGGCCCCCAAGATCAGAGGAACAGAGAAGAATGTCCAGGGAATCACAGCTCATCATAACAGAGACTCATGAACAAGAAGTGCAGCAGAGACTTGGATTGTCATTGAAGAGTTTTGGAGGCTCGAGCTAGGCGACTATGAGAGCTAAGACTTCAGTGAGGCCTTGTTAGAGGACACCTGCAATTTCGTGAGGCTACCTTGTCAGGAGTCTGACCAGGTTTTCATAGTAAATGTCACAGAAAAGTGGATGAAATACATTTTATCTCTTTTCAAAAGGAGCTATCTATTTTCAAAATGACTGGCTGGGAGGTAGGTCACAGTTCAGGTTGAATGGTCAATGGGACAGTAGCTATCTAAGATTCAGACAAGCAAGCTATGGTCACTATGGGTGGTGGTGATGAAACCAAAGTCCTGTATTCAACCTTGAGCTGAAAGTTTTTTGCTATCTGTGTCCTTGCTAAAGAAACTTCTCTGTTCTTAAGTTCTAATAGCAACGATTTTCACTGTATATTCCTTTGAATGCTTCAAAGTTTTTCAGACTTTTATTTGATTTCCACAGCCCTGTGAAGTAGGAATAATCTTTTTGTGATTGTCCATAAAGACCATCAAGCCATTTCCCAAAAGGAACTCTTTTCTGGTCCTTGACCTCCCTCCCATAGACAGGCAAAACAATATTTTCATAATTGGAGTAGTGAAATTAAAATGATGAATATGTAAGATATAATTCAATGACATGGATAAGGAATAAATATATTTTCTGAAGTGTTCAGCAGAACTCTAAGCACCAGATAAACAATCTTTTCCCTTGAGCTGACTCTGCAGGCTCTCAATCTACTTACAAGTAATTATAAAGGCATTATACTCGCAAGCATGAATGAATTACAAACCATTCCACCATTAAGTAAACTGAAGCAGCCTTCTTGATCTCTATCAGGAAGGCCTTCTCCCTTTAACAAGTTCCACATTGCAGACAAACCTTTTTGCCATCTGCTCGAATGGAAACATGTGGCAAGATGCTACATTTGAACACTTTGCCCTTGGTAAGGAAAGAAACCTTGGGGAATATATTTGGGAAACCACCCTCTTGGCACACAATTTGTGGCTAAGATTTGCCCTTTCTCCCCTGTGTGAAATGAACTATTTTGATCTGGATGTCACTTTAAATGAATGTATATGAGATGATATTTACATATCCTAACCACTAGTGTGGTTTCCAGTAGAGATGGTGAGGGTGGCAGGATCCCCAGACTTCCACACCAAGGATTTTAATTGGGTCTTGATATCAATATCTTCTAAGCCACAAAAGGAAATGAACTGTCTCTTCAAGCTCCATAGACTTTCTTCATTCTGGTTATCCTGTGTTTTATTTTCTTTCTCCTCTTTCTTCATTAGGCTCTTCTTGATCCTTTAAAATTTATCTCTTCTGAGATACTTTCCCTGACCACCACTGTGTGGGTCAGGTAACCTATTCTTTGTATTATTGACTCTGTCCTTAGCTCTCTCCCAAAGTCAAACACAGGATATCTAGATTTGATGCTACATATACAGTGCTTTTGCTGGTTGGAAAAGTTTAATCATGCTTCAGAGGTATAGCATCATGCACATTATTTTCTGTGCCATGGGCATCAATTTTCAGATCCAAGTTAAAGCAAAAAGAATAACATCCTACCATAGGTGATTCAAAACACTCCCCATTCCAGATTTTAGAATTGAAATTAATTCTGTAATTGCCACCAGAGAGAGATCAATCTGGAGATCTCAGAGATGAGAGATGAGGAAAAGAAATGGAACATTGTAGTTATTTCACTAAGATGGCAACTTGCACCTTGCAGAGCATACTTGATGTAATCCAAGCCATTCATCAATATTGATATCAGTGGATAACCAAATACATCCTAAGAAGTTACTGCTTGATCAAGTATGTTGGGAAAGCTAAGGATTCAGTATGTGATTCCAACAGTAAGCTCTCCAGACAAGACAAGAAGTGGACATCTGATCACACACGTAGCTAACTGTAATGAGAGCAACCACAGTATACACCAAAGTAGGCTCAGTTTTGGACCATAATGACTGTAGCTCTTTAATTCAAAGATTTACACCAGAATCTTATTTGGGGAAAGGTGGGGGGTAGCCTCAAATTTGCAAAAATTCAACTGAAATGAATGTAAAATTTGTTTTAGAATCATTCTTGGTAAAGAATAAGTAGTATGTATCAGTATTATATATGAGTAGTAGACAACTCATTTTTGATAAAGAACAAATTCCTCTATGGTCCTGATATATTTTTAAAGAAACATGAGTAGAATTGATGCCCCTACCTGATCTGATCAAATTTGAAGATGTGAAAAAACCTACATAATTATCCCACCTTATAAAACCCTACCACAAGGAAGAGCAATTCTGTTCAAGAGTATTACCTGCCACCATAGCATTTATCATGTTTTATGTAATTTTCTGTTCATGGACTAATTTCTCCACCAGGTAAGAGGCTCTTGAGACCGGTGTCTTCTAAATTATATGCTTTTGAAGGAATATATGTAAGTGTGTATGTAATTGTAGGAATGGGTTGATTATATAAGAATATACAAGTATAGGAATAGGTTGCTGGGAAGTGATGGGAGCATCCAGGTAAGCTGAGTATTCTGCAGAACCCAGAGAAGTCTTTCTGGAGCAAATGGGGGTCTCTTAAGCTTGTTAGCTATACAAGATGCCTTCAATAAACACAGCATATACAAAATGACCAACTTATGGATGTTCACTGATCACTGATTAAGTGCCTATATTTACGACCTTCAGATATAAGAGCACAACCATCTTATCAGTACCCTTCTATGTATGGGTCTCAATTAGATGCTGAAACTATACAATATGCATGTATAACAAATTTCAGTGGAACTGTCACAGGAGACTTAAAAAAACAATGAAATTAGTATTGAAAAATGGGCCTTGTATAGAAACAAGTTTGTCACCAACAAAGGATCAATCTGTAGGGTCTACTGCTCTTACTGTGAAGAATCAGACCCAAATTTATTGGATTTATCAGCATTTTGGTAAGTTAACAGGTGAAAACTGGAAAGCAGATAGCATACAGATTAGAAAACAAACAAACCAAACCCTGACATGTTACCTTTACAAAGAGTAGGATTAATCAGTGCTTAGTCATATCTTCTTTCCCTTTCTTAGCTGAATATTTTGGAATTCTTCAAGCCGCCTCAGATGTCTCTCTTCCACCTGGCAGGAATAAAGATGCCCCCATCACTGTCACACCTGTCACCAAATCTAAATAGCGGTAATTGGTAGTCAGGAGAATAACACAGAAGATTTTGAAATGATGGACTAGACAAAACAAAACTGTAATGAAAATTTACCTTTTGTTAAGAGAAATGTTATAAGATGGGGAAGAATAGAATTGGGATTTTCCAGGTAAACTTTTGATGGTCGTACATACCCATGTTGATTTTTTTATTTTTTCATTTATAGTTCCACATTTATTTGTTTTCTTTTTATTTTTAATTACTTTATTTAGATATAAATTTCACATCGTTGTTTTCCCCAGGGATCACCTACCTCTTTCCCTTCCTGACCATTCCTTCCCATCTTCCACCCCCCCTCCCATTATGTACTTTAGTTTGGTTCTTTGCTTGTTTTGACTTTTCCTCCTGGTCTTTTGCTTGTTTTTCCTATACCCCATATATTAGTGAAACCATTTTGTTTCTGTCTTTTTCTTTCTGACTTGTTTCTGCTAATATGATTTCTTCTAAGTACATCCATGTTATCATAAAATCATCAAATTTGTAATTTTTAATTGATAAGTAATATTCCATTGTGTATATTTACCACATCTCTTTTATGCAGTCATATGTCTTGGGACATTTGGGTTGTTTCCATGTTCTTGCAGTTATAGATAGTACTTCAGGAAATATCTGAGCACAGGTGTCCCTTTATATAAGTATTGAGGTCTTCTTTGGGTAGATTCTCAGAAGAGCAATTGCTAGTTCAAATCGTAGTTCCATTTTCATTGGGTTGAGGATCCTCCACAGAGCTTTCCATAGTGGTCAGACCAGTTTACATTCCCACCAGCAGTGTAAGTGTTCCTTTCTCTCCACATACTTGCCAGCACTTGTTGTTGCCTGTTTTTTGGATGTGGACCATTCTTAGTGGTGTAAGGTGGTATCCCATTGTGGGTTTGATTTTCATTTCCCTGATTGCTAGTGATGTTGAGCATTTTTTCATGTGCCTGTTGGTCATTGGAATTTCATCTTTAGAGAAGTGTCTTTTTATTTCTCCCCATTTTAAACTAGGTTTTTGCTTTGTTTTCCTTTAGTTGTGTGAGTTCTTTGTGTATCTTTGCTATCAGACCCTTAACACTTGTATGGAAGGCAAAAATCCATGTTGATTTTTAATGGTGCACAACTGAAGCTTATGTAATGGTATAATGAAATGTTATTTTAATAAAAAAATTTTTAATTAAAAAAAGCACCTATGATTCTCCACCATAGTCCATTGAGTCCCCCCAAAATAAAATACATAAATAAATAAATAAAATGTCTTTGTATTGGGCATGTTTTTCCAGAAAGCAGAAACAGCATGGGGGCTGAGAATTTCCAAGTTCTACTGCCACTTGTAAGCTGGAGACTCCTGTGCTGCAATTCAGTTCAACCCTAAAACCTTTGAACAGGAAAGCCAATGATTAATACCAGTGTGAGGGAAGGAAGAAACAGATCTTCTAGTCAAGCCAAATTCTCCTATTTGTACCTTTTTGTCCTAGCAAGGCTCTGAAAAGATTGGATAATGCCACCCAAGTTGGGGAGAGCAATTCACCATATTCTTTCCACTAAATCAAGTATTGGTTTCACCTAGAAACAGTCTAGCAGACAAGTCCCAGAAATAACATATAGTCAAATATTTTTGCACCCTGTGATTAGGTCAACTTGACACATGAAAGTTACCATCCCACTCTTTTAACTACTAGTATCTAGGTTCTAAGCACTGTATGTAACAAAATAAGAGCTTAGATATCCCCGAAAGACATTTTCAACAATACAGGAGGCTTTTAATTTTGATCCTTCATCTTTCCCATGAAAAAAATGAAGGTGGCAATAAATGTGTTATGCACAATGCTTTGTTGCTTACTGCACTCAAGGTAAAAGTGTATATAGAACAGATTCATAGTTAGAGATCAGTTTTTCCACTGCTCACTTAGAGCATACATCTAATATGGTGTATGACTTTTCTTATAAAGGTAAATGTACACACTTCATATTACACATGGTATGGTGATTTATTTTTTTCTCAACAACTGGTGATTTGGTAAAATGGGGACATTTTAAAGAAATCAGAACATGTGTCACTGATCTATTTAGACTTCAATAATCCAGGCAGTTCATATTTCTTCAGTAATCAACATAGCTTAATTCAGAGTAGTCATTTCTTCACTTATTGACTTAAATCCCAGGTAGTACTCCAAAGACAAAAAACTGATAAAAATGAAGACTGGTCAAATTTACATTGTATTCTGTCATCAGTCAGCTGGCTAGTAAACAAAGAAATTTCCTATTAACAAATTCAACAAAACAATGGTTGATAGACTTCCCATATTTGAGCATTACTAAGTTGTATTTACTCACTAGTAAAATATTAGTCTCTGTTTCTAGACTTCATTACTTACTTATGTAGGGGGAGGCAAGAAGGACCCATGTTCTGTCTCTTAGTTGCAGAATAACTGGTAAAATGTCAACAGGTGTAACTCGTCACTAACTCTGTATTTTTTGATTGACTTTGGCCACTTCTCCCAGCTTTAATGGTAAATGATATTCAGGTCTTACCTGGGAGTAAGTTCTCTGTGTAAGCTGTAGAATAGCTTTTAAAGTGTCATTAAATTTGATTTGTGCCATTCCTTGTCAAGCATTAAACAGCTGTACTTAGGCAGAAAACAAGGACCAACATCTCCTCCTGTCTGAGTATTGTTTCACATTATATCAAGTGTTTGGGAGAACTGCATGCTCTTAGGGGATAAAGATTGAATTACTAACCTTTTTTATAAATTAAAATAAATAAATTTTAAGGTTTAGTAACTTTTTAAAGACATAATAAGCACAGTATCAAATATGGCTGTCACCTAAATACTAGAGGAGAAAAAGGAAGATGTCATGAAAAGATCCTATAGTGCATTTTTGTCAATATTCTGGATTTCACATTGATTGGGGAGGGTATCGACAGGAAAAACATTCTTTTTTATTTTATTAAACACTACAGTTTATTTCAGGCTTAGAATGTATAAATAAAAGAAAATTAGGATACAACAAGATATCAGCATGCAAATTAGGATACAACAAGATAGCAATATGGCAAATAATACAAGTTTTAAAACTTTAAGATAATTTGAAATTTGGATACAATAATAGAAATAACAAATGGGGAAGTTCCCCAATATCTTAGGAGATTTTTTAAAAATAATTTTTAAAAAATTTTTGTGGGAGGAAAGCAAGTTACATAGATAGATATACATATTACAATACCATAATTATGAAATTATAACCATGCAAAATAATATGTTATTTACTGATGTGTGATTTAAAAGTTTCAAATACCACTGGAATGGCAAATATCAAAAATCATAGTACTAATTATTATTTCTGGGAATGTAAATGGGAAATAGGATAGAAGAGATATCCACAGAGAATGTCAACTATCTCTGTGATGGTTGTTCTTTTTAATTTAATTTAATTTTTTATTTGCATATATAAGTGTATTTATATTTATATTACATTGTTGCATTATTGTGTACCCCAGGGCTCTCCCACTTCACTAACACCTTTAACCATCCAGATCTTTTGAGCTCTTCCCCTCCCCCACCTTCTTTCCCCTCCTGCTCTCTCGCTACATTGTTCAGTCCCATTGGTTGTTTTTCTTTTTTCTTTTTTACTTGTTTTTTCCCTATATCCATCATGTAAGTGAGACCATCCTGTATTTCTCTTTTTCTTTTTGGCTTATTTTTGCTAATATGAGCCTTTCTAGTTCCATCCATGTTGCTGCGAATGACATGGGTATTCCATCGTGTATATGTACCACAATTTTTTTAGCCAATCGTCTGTTTTGAATCCTGAAGACTTCTTTAAAACCAGCCTAAGCCCAGTTAGATTTATGCCTCTTCACATGTCTGTTATGGCATCATGTCTGAAACAGGGTAAAAAGAGACTTTCTGACTTTACTTAACTGTTTACCCTTATCTGCTTGCTTCTTTTTTTAAAGCAGGCTATAAGCAGTTCCTTTGCAATTACCTTTAACCTTAACTGGATACACTTATCTGCCTGCTACTCTCTACAAAGCAGGCTACACACTC